>JABJVR010048544.1:49489-61925 GCA_025773905.1 Chitala chitala
CTGGGTAGCCTAAGCGTGACTGCGACTGTGCCAACACCTTCAGCCTGGGTAGCCTAAGCGTGACTGCGACTGTGCCAACACCTTCAGCCTACCATGCTCTTTTTAAAAATGATTTTCTTTATGATATCCTTCATGAAGTAGACATTTTTTGGTCATAAATGTGTGCACTGGTAAGAAATGTACAGAATTTCATTATTTCTTTTTTACTGTCATATTGGCAAATGGTCGCTAACAAAGACGGCTAAATGAGGAGTGGTATTGGGATGGAAAGTGAGGACAGACCAAGCAAAGACAAATGAACTCCTCATGCCTTTCTGTAAAATATCACTTATATTTTATTTGCACGGAAAACACATGGTGTTTCCACTAGTGGCATAGATCAGTTTCTCTCTGAATGTAAATAAAAAAATGCAATGTGTGTTTTGCGCAGACACTACAGAGTAAACACAGAGGACAGGGCAGTGTTGCTTTATTATGCATTTGTTTTAAAAGCATGTCTTGAAATAAATGTGGTGCGGAAATATTACGGAACTCTTTTAAAAAGTCCTAGCAGCTAAAATAATTTTTCTCTCTCTTTTTCTCCATGTCTTCACCACTTTTCCTTACTCCCTCTTATGATTTATATCAACTGTAAATCACTTTATTTATAAACCTTTTTATCAACTTAAACTGATTTCTAATATTCTTTCTGTTTTTGCCAACAAAACCCACACATCTATATTGAGCCATCTTTATCATGTCTCTCCCACCACCTGTTAAACCTGTGACTCTCCCATGTCCAGTTGGTCTCCAGTGTGGACACCACCTGACTGGGACACTAAGTTAGAGCTGCCGATCCCAGTGTAACACAGTGGATGAGGCCTTCCCCTAAGTCAGACTACAGAAATGTACACCTAGATTTGGTACATGGACAGACTTCATATTGACATTTTGATCAAACAGGTCTTATCCAGTGTTGACATTATATACCAGAGGGGTTTGCGATTGTATTACTTGCTATATATCAGCATGCCCAGGGAGGACTAGGCAGCTAGTTGACTTTGGACTAACATTTCCCGTGTGGTTGGTTTTAGTACTCCTTCCCATTAAACGCCTTAGGAAACACTGTTCTGAAAAATGTAATATAAAAATTTTTGAATATTAACTGTAACCATTTCAATCCCAAAAATGACAAGAAGGAAGAGGTAGGTCCAAATGCAGAGGTTTAACAGTAAAAAGGGTCCAAAACAGGAGTAAACCAAAAGACACAATCTAAGGTAAACAGGTCAGTACGCTACCCATAACAACTAGACACACAAACTCAGACCAGTAATGCAGAGGGGAAATACCTTAAGATCAGGACAACAAGGGCACATGAGGATAAACTAGAACTCAGGAATAGTGAACACTTCAACATAAGACTAACTAGACAAACAACAGCTAAGGATTAGACTCAGTGATACAATGCATTACCAAACCAGACTTTAACTACAATACCTTGCAAGGGGCAATGGAGCATAGAAGGCTTAAATAAAACCTAAGGACAAACCAAACCAGGTGCAAACACTCATATAATTGATGTAGAGAACAAGAGCTAAGATGAGCGTAGATAGAGAAATGAGATAGAAATAACACAGATCCAGACAAGGCATTATACCTAGATATCACAGAAAAAGTAGACAAGGTAGAGATAACACTGAAACCAGACAGGACATGACTATACTCGTGACAATATGCTATTTACAACATTCACACCCTCGTTAATATTTTAAAGACTGGTAATTTTAATAATACATATGCAGCATTTAAGTATTGATCAAGGACTAGTGTGTGATGTTTCATCTCTGACAAAACTTATCAAGAGTGACATTCACCTAGGAGACCATAATCCCTTTTCCACATTCCCTTTTGACAAGCACTTTACCTTCATGTTAACATCATATTGGAGAGAAAACTAAATGTTTTAGTTAGACCTTTACTTACTATGTGTGCAGTTATGCACATACCTAATTACATACAATCATAGAAAGTGATATATTTTTGTTTTATATAGATTTTAATGACCTAGTATGGATTTACACCATCTTCCTCATTAAGGGGAAACACAATCCTTAAGCAGAATACAGAAAAAAAGTCTTTGGCAATTATTTGATTTTATTGCTTTTTCATATCTTCTTAGTACTTAATCATATATAGAATTGGGATGCAGTAATTGATGTGCCAGCTTCTGAAAAACGGACCCAGGAGAGATTAAATCAAACACTATCTTGTATCTTTTCATTCACAGAGCAGCATAAACAGAAGCAAGGTCTTTGCTATTTTTACCAACCACTCAAAGAAGCAGTGTGAAAGCACCAGGGCAGAATCTGACTCTCATTCAAAGTGAAGATCATTACTGTGACCCATATCCTGTATTGTATACAGCAGAACTGAGGAAGAAAAGCATATGTTACAAAACATTTAATGTAGAATTAAAGTATCAAACTGTTTGACAATTTGATATAACTAAATTAGTTCCGTGTGTGGGGAGCCTTCGTATGTATATATTACATTGTTTTGGAAACCACTGCCGTACCGTATGGTCATCTCTCTGAATGTAAACTTGATAACGAAAGCAGCGATGCTCAAATTCCCGTATTTAATTATTTACGTTATTGAGGTAATTATGTAGTGTAGCTAGGAACTGACGAGACCTGGGAATTACTGCGTGGTTAGCGGTTTTAGTGTTTTTAATGCAAACAAGATGAGGTAGAGTTAAATGATCGCGCCCATTTTTCTGAGAGATCTGTGGGATGCTCGTTCACGAGACGGCGGCCGAGCTTCATGTTCACGTTCATGTAAATGTGATACACCTGTGGCAGGGGTCGCTTACGGGGAGAAGGGCATTACACGGCTCATTGGAAAGGCTCGCTGCAGAAGCGTGTGACTCTTTAACCTGGGGCTCTCCTCTGCTCGTACGAGCCCGCGCACCCGCGCACGCGCGCTCTCTCCCAGCAGACGGACACTCCGTCCTCTCAGCACTACCTCGCTGCGTGGTGCGGTTATTAAAGCCGAAACAGACACTGCAAAATATCGGCGTAAGCACGGCATTAAATATGTCAGAGAGGATTTTCTGTGTGGGAAAAAAAATGAGCACTTTCGAAAAGTCTCCCCTAAAACATTTCTGAGTGACAGCTAAAGCTAATCAGGGATTAAGCATAAATGTCATTATTTAACACTGTAACAGACAACTGAGCCCGAAGTGACTTTCACAGTATTACTTTACCCACTTCCTCTGCGTATGCGCTCACATGAGTTTAAGCGCCTGACTCAAGCGCTCAGCAGTCAGCATTTAACCTTTCTTGGCTTTTACATGATCAAGAATGTAACTTGGACTCTACAGGTCACAGAATCTATTTAAAAGAGGTGCAATAACATCTCCAGTTCCTCTGACAGTTGAGAAGATGTGCGTGATTAAAAGTGCTCTCACACATGTAGCATTACAGTGTGGTTCCAGTACGCCACAAAGTCTGAGCAGGAAGACGTTGGGACAGGTCACCAGGCCAGCCGTGTCTGTTATTGGAGCTCAGCTTTGTATTATAACAGGTGTCTCCCAGACACAATGTGTCAGAGAGGCAGGTAACACGACAAAGGATGCTGGCCATCCCAGCTTCATGCTGCTCCACTGTCATTTAGGAGACATTACAGCAGCATTAAATAAAACCCATCTAGACTTGGGAACAGCTTCTTTCCACAGCCTTTCAGGATCCCTCTTCGTTGAATAAAGACTCAGTTGCTAATGAAACCAGGCAAAAGATGACCCTACACAAAGCATATTATTCAACTCACTTTCATGTTCAATTCTATATTTAAAGGCAGGCCATCTTTTTGTTTATTTAAAGTGTTTGGATTGTTGTCAGATGTGTGTTTGAAAGGCTGGTGTATTTAAACATTTTCCTTTATTTTTATTTACCTCTGAAGGCATGCTGTGGTATCTGGCACCAAGCCGACAGTAGCAGATCCTTTTAGTGCTATAAGTTGTGAAGTGGGGCCTCCATGAATCAGATTTGTTTTTCCAGAAAACATCCCACAGATGCTCAATTTGATTGAGATCTGGAGAATTTGGAGGTCAAATCAACACCTCAAGCTCAAGGTTACGATCCTCAAACCTCTCTTGAACCATTTTTGCAGTGTGCCAGGACGCATTATTCTGCTGAAAGGCGATTGCGATCAAAGAATACCGTTTTACAGAATACCGTTTTACAAAATGTTCATTTGCTGCCTAAAAGGTCACACTCACTTCCAGAGTCTATTGTAATGAGATAATCAATGTTATTCACTTCACCTGTCAGTGGTCATGTATATAAGAGTATATTGGAGCATTAGGTATAGATGCAGTTTAAACCTGTGACCTCCCGTTTAAAAGAGGCACAGATTACCACCTGGCCACTGTACACCCTGGGGAGGGCAAGTGCCAAAACTTCAGGCTTTTAATCTGGTGGTCCAGGGTTCTGTCCTTGGCCATGTAATTCCTTCTTTTGCAGCAGCATAAGACATCCATCCATCAATTTTCTGCCGCTTATCCAGGCAGCATAAGACATTGCATTGATTAATCCTAACATACCATGCTTGAACACGTTAATTATCAATTAGTAACAAGAGGTCTGGGATCAGCGTTAATCTATTTTCTGCTTTTATGAAGCGTCTGGATGTTGCTACACAACTCAGTGTTATCTGAAGGCAGAGAGGCCATAATTACTGTGACAAAGAACGTGTTCGACTCGCTGTCCGCTGGCCCTTTAGTAACGGAATGCAGAAGTGAGCCGCGCTCCCCCCAACAGTCCGTCCGACACACACCCACGCCGCGGTCGTTAAGCGGCTCTCTGCAGAAGGGGTAACTGATGGGATTTTAAAAAGGTGCTAGGATGAGGAAAGTGACAAACCGGACTCGTGCCCACACGCTCCCATGCTGGAAGGCTGATGGCTAAACCTAAAGAGCCACATTCCCAGCAGGCTCTAATTGACTTTTGTCCAATTTGTGGCAGTGTGCCGTGTTCATTAGCAAGCTTGTTAGCATTCCGCTAGCATGGGACATTACTCAGCACAGACAGTTAATAGGAAGCCTCAGCACTGCAGCTAACGTGCTGGTTATTTAATTATTTATTTATTTTTTCGCCCTCCATCACATCCTGTTTCTTCCTCTGCTTGTTCTTGCTAAGTCAGCAGGGTCCCACACACCCCACACCGTCAGAACCATGGAGGACCAGCCCCTTTCCTGCTCCTACATGTATCAGTTTTAAAGAAGACAGCGTCCCTTTGTGAGCCTTGCCCAGTCCAGCTCATTACCATCAACCTCCTCACTCCACATGCTCCTCTTCTCACTGCATGGAGAAAAGGTTGAAAAATTGATGGAGTACTGAAATACTGAGGATAGTACTGATTATAAATGATTAAAGGAGTGCAGAGTTAAACATGATTTCTTGTTCCAGTGAATTACTTCTGCAGCTTTACTAAAAACGCAAATGAACTCAAATATATAAAATTTATAAACATGCAAAGCACAAACGCCATGTTTAAAGAACTTCGAAATGCCGTTTGCTCATGTTTATGGTCATTTTCCAGTACATACAGCACACTGCTGCAGTGTGGACTGTGTAATATATACACATACATACATTATCCAGCTGCTTATCACTTTGCATGGTTGCAGTTGGCCTGGAGCCTAAAACAGGCAGCCCAGGGGACAAGGGCACACACACACACACACACACACAGAAACACATACACATGTGTACTAAGGGCAGTTCACCTAACCTACATACCTTTGGACTTTTGGGTGAAAACTAGAGAGCCCAGCTGAAATTCACCCAAGACAGGGATAACATGAAAACTCCACACACACAACACTAAGAACCATATTTGACTCCACAACTTTGGAGATGTGAGGTAACTGATCCACTCTGCTGCCCTTATGCATACACAGTTTATTATTTTTCTTTTCAAATAGTAAAACAAAGGCCAGCAGGTGTGTTCCTGAGCAAGACACTCAGCACTAGCTCTCTGGCTGCTGAATAATGGCAGCCCACTGCTCCCCCGGGGGATGGGTTAAATGCAGAGAAGTACTTTCCCTGTGGGATGAATAACACATATATATTAAAGTATTTGTAATATGTATGAAATAGAACAAAAACCTTTCAATAATCTGCATGTTTACAGGAACAGGAGAATCTCATTTTAATAAGTGTCTTTACAGTGAACTCCCTGTCAGTCCCCGGCTGAAACATGTACGCTGTCATGTGAAGGTAAGCAGAAGACACACTTCAGATGTAAAAAAGCAACAGAACATGCAGCATGTAAGCAAATAAAACACAATTTGCACAAATTCTCCATGCACAATCGCAGACCAGACCTCTCAGTTCTCACCAAAATCAGTCAGTCAGTCAGTCATCTTCTATAACGCTTCATGTTGTTAAGGGTCGTGGGGAAGCCTGGAGCCCATCCCAGGACACATAGGGCGCAGGGCAGGGGGCACCACAGGTGGGGTGCCAACCCACTGCAGGGCTCAGTACAAGCAATTTGGAAACACCAATCAACCTAACTCGCATGTCTTTGGACTGTGGGAGGAAACCGGACAACCCAGAGAAAACCCACCAAGCACAGGGAAAACATGCAAACTCCACACACACAGACCCAAGGCGGGACTCAAACTGCAGGCCTAGAGGTGCGAGGCAACGGTGCTAACCACCACGCCACTGTGCAGCCTACTCTCACCAAAATCTTCAGTGAAATTACCTTAACTGTACAACACTACAGAAAGAGTGCACAGTAAAAACATTAGGTATAAAATTCACAAAAGTCCACAGCCCACTTGTTTATTGCTAAAGTATTTTTAGTTACAGAATATCTTATTAACAGTGAAACACATTTCTGTCGTGAATTCAGCATTTATACCAGCAACAACTGAAATTTCACAAAGGGTGGGTGAGAACTTTGATGTCTACTGCAGGTTTCGCATGGGTGTTTGGGATGGCTTGTCCACAGTATAGCCCCTCCCCCTCCAATGCACATACACAAAGATTGTATGATGTCATATCCCTTAAACTTTTTTGCAGAGTGATATTTAGTCACTAACTGGGGTGTTTTTCCTGGTTGGTAACAGGCAGGAACAAGGACAATTTAGAACCACAAAAGGGTGATATTTAACATAGAGGCACCATACATATTACATTGATGTAAAATTCTTTCCTAAAGCATATAGTCAGTGATGGTGTGGGAGTGGGGGGTGCACTAAAGGACCCAGTTGTATTTCAGATGGTGTCCTATTGGCCCCGCCCTTTGATCCACTTATGTGGGCAAACCATTACTGACAAGAGTTCCCACCGTGATTTAAAAAAACTGAGGCTTCCCCCATTTACTTTTACTGTTTATAAATCATGTTTATTGCAGAATTGCCCTCCTTTGTGTAAATGTTTCAAAATACAGAATATAATTTTTGGGGGGCAGGCACAGCACTCCACCTCCCACTAACTGTCTGTAACTTTAGAAATATCTTCTACACCCATGAGAAATATTAGCTAATGTGCAGTAGGAGAAAGTGGAGAACTTGAAACAGTTTGTCGTGTCACTGCACAAAACAGTGGGGTAATGTTCCCTTCACTTATTCGGCTTTTCCCTGTTTGGAAACTACTTTATTCAGTGTAAAAACTGTTATGAGGAGAAGCCTCAGTTTTAGCTGAGAAGAAGACATACATTTCAAGTAGAAAAACCATCAGGATAAAATACAAACCCAAGAGCAAGAACAGCAGGAGCGTGAGTGCGGGGTGCTAAATATTAATATGAGACCTGCGTTTTGCACATTGTTGACTTCCATTTGAAGAGGCACTACCAGTGAAAACCCCCTGAGGAAGACTCTGAAGTGCAAGGAAACGGGGGCTTTTACCACTGCTGAAAAACAAGTCGGACGGGGGGGGGAGCAAAACTAGCCCTCTGGATAAAAGGCTTTAGCAAGCAAAGGGCCTGGAGTGGCAGCTCTTACATGATTGGCTTCCGCTGGTAAACAAGGTGAAACGCGTTTCAGTACAGCGGACAGGGCACAGCCAGGTCTCGGCAAAACCCATCACACAAGCAAACAGGATTTAGAGGAGCCACGTCAATCTGCCACATAAAATTGCATGCACAGATGTGAGGCCAGCAGAGAACCGCCGTACCGTGCAGGGATTTTCTTGCGATTATGTCTCTGCTTATTATCGGCACTGTGCTATATTTATTATACAAGTATGATATTCTAGTCAAAAGCCCGTTCTTCCATTTTTGTAAGGCGACAATTTTCTCTTCGATTGCTTGTCACCACGACGAGCCATTTGTTTACTGCAAATCGGAGACGCGTGCACGCACGTGTGTGTGGATGTGTGGTTTCTCCGTGTGTCTGCGCAGAAGTTAAAGATTTATTATGAATAGGTGGATGGGGAGAGCTCAGGCTCACAGCCTAACTATAATCGTGCCACCTGCTGCCCTGCAAATTTCGAGTCCTGAAAGACCTTGTCATCAAAGCAGGAACATCCCTCTCTTTGATTGAAATGAAACTTCTTAGCAGTTTTGGGGAAATTAAGCTGCTCTTACATGTCTATAAAAAAACCGTCAGCTCTCAATAAAGGCACTAGATATAACTTCTGGATTTTTATACCAGTACAATCAACAGAATCGGTATCTGGTTATTTAACAAGAATTAGTGTGGTACACTGTCTGGGTGGGGTGGGGATGTCAGTGTTGTTTCCTGGGCTGTAAAGACACATCCTAGTTCCACACGTTCTGAGTTTATGAAGATACACAGTTCTAAAGAGCCACAGTTGAATTATCAACTGTACATTTTAGAAGTGGGCTTAAAATTATGTGTTTTCTGAGTATTGTCCTGAGGCGCTCCATCTATTCTACAGCATCCTGCACTGCCAAGTTTGCTGCACGTGTGTAACTCTCAAATTAAAAGCAATTAGTGAAATTAAATGCTTAGGTAACGGAGACACTTGTCTGCACTTGTATAAATGATAATTTCCTATTAAGAGTATTATAATGCTCAAATAGTGATTTAAAATCATATGATTTTGTGACATAAATATTTAAAAATCAATAAATTCCATCTAAACAGCACTGACCAGCACTCCATACCTTAAAACTTGCAGTTTTTTTTGTCTAAAAACATGCAGTTTTATTTTTTTTTATTTTGCATTGCGTTTTCAGTCATATAATTCAAAATGTGTGTTTTCAATTCATTTGTCAATGCAACAGAACCCTGAGTTTAGTTTTCTTTATTTTGTAAAGCACATGCTGTGCATACAGCATATGTAAGGCTTTCTGTCAGAAGATATAAAAAAACCTGAGTGTGTATAACACAGTTCCAACAATCGTTAACTGGGTAGACTTCATTCTCATCCACACTTGTCTTTTGTATTTAACATCCACAATATCATGCAGTAGATGAGAGGTATTTTCTCTGTGTTTCAAGTAGAATTCCAAGTGGTCCATCTCCCTTTGTCAGCTGTGCTCCTGTCCTGACCCCCTCCCTCTCCACCATCTCTTCCCTATCATTCATGACCTGCCTCTTGTGTCATCACCTGCCTGTGTTCCATTTCAGGACCGACTCCCTCAGCTGTTCGACCTCTCGCCTGCCTGTTGACCACACTCACAGACCACGGTTTAGCTTTGTTCTGTGTCGCTGCAAAGCAAATAAAGACCACATTGCTCTGTTATTGGGTTCTCTGGCCTGTTTCATTATATTGTCAGTTTGTCTGCCCTGTTTTCCTATTGACAACACAACTAATTCAGTCAAAGTGTAGATGGCATCTTCTATAATTATTGTTATTGAGTATAATCATTCATTACACCACAACACTTAAATCACATGTGTGTTTAATTACATATTCAGATGCTATTTTTGTCAGGATTTCAGGATTTCATTACTTACCTTTTCAAAAGGTTAAATTCATGTAAAGTTACACACTACTTTGTGTGTTCAAATTTCATCTATGTGTGTGAACAACATCCAAAATTGGTGTAGTATTTGTGCTGTATAAAGTGGGAAACAAAGTGTATAATAAAAAGAATAATTACCAAATGTTTGAAATGAAACACTAGTAACTGTTCATCATACAATACTGGCAAACTGACTGTGGGAGTGGCAGGCATGCTTCAGAGACCTACTTGCTTTGTAACCATTAATTAGTAAATATTTTCGTTGCAACTCTTCTTGAACATGTAATTAATGAAAAATATTTCAGGAAACACTCTCTGCCCAGAGTTTTTAGGATGATCCGCTATGGTGCGCCATCCGGCTATAGAAATGCAAAACTCACAATTACTTCACGCAAAGACAGAAGCAAGTGCCCAGGTGTCAATGACTTCACAAAAATGCAGCCAAAAATGCATGAATCTCAAAAAAAGTCAGAATACCTTCAAGCATCTAGCAATCAAAAAAACGTCAGTGTAAACATTCTGTCTTGAGAGTTCGAGAGTTCCTGGCGTTGAGGCAAGCAGCCTCTGACCTTGAGATTCAGGTTGTTAAATATATCACATTACCCCTCTTGCCTGGCATGACGCCCTGGTTGGTCACGCAGGTTCCAGTCCTGATTATTACTATTTCTTTTATAGCATCACATACATTCGCACAACTACACCTCTACATTTTCTTGAGGACTGCCAACTCAGAGATATATCGCCTCCAATGACACAGCGGGATAACATTTAATTGCTTATGTGGCAGGGCCTTTTTTCAAACTAGTGCCCACTGAAGGGCAGGAGACATGAATGAAAAGCCTTTGATAGGCCTCAGAAGGGCCTGATCTCCACCCCCCGACACCATCTGTTTCTGTCTGTCAATTGGACGTAGTAAGGAACTCAGACCTACATTCAGGATTCTAGGTCATGGACGATCACGTGACCACGATAGCAAAGGATGAGCTAGCTGGCTTGTGCCAGGACTCAGTGCCTTTTCACAACAAATAGCCCAAAATGTGCTACCGCATGCCGGGTCAGCACTGGTTAAATCACTACAGCCATTCTGGTGTTTACAGCTATATGAATGTAGGGGGGCTTGAAGAATGGAAAATCCCTCAGCCTGGTGGATCTAATTAAATCAGTGAGGTGCAAAAGGATAAATATATAAATAAACAAACAAATAATCACCTTTGCCCAGTGCCATTACTAAATTACACCTGGGTTTCCTAAATGAAAATCTGTGTCTCCAGCTGGGAGCTCTGAGACGGGGCAGGGCTCATGATGTTGACTAGCACCCCAGGTTAGCCTTTGATTCATGCGGCGTGCTTTGGCCACCAGTAGCCTGCCTCGACTGCACACTTCACACCTCCATCTGGAAGGTGTTTCCACTGCCAATACTCCTTACTTGTTTTGTTGCTTTCTCAGAGCTGAAAAACTAAACGAATGGCGCTCGTCACCCTGATCACGCGCTCGCACGTTTCTCTGGGTATTACAAAGAAATATTTGCGTGTTTACAGGGTGCTGCTGGATGCATTATATATGATTTTTGTAAATTCCACATGAGGTTGCAGGGCCTCATGCCATTACAGGTGAATGCTGCCTAATTTAAATTGCATTAGTAAATATGACTGCATTGTCTGCTGCCTAATTTAATGCTTCAAATTGGACTGCAACAGTATTGCTATACCACAAGCATCGTATTTAAGTGTAATTTTGCTCAAATTATATGGAAATATAAAATTAGATGGCTGTCAGAAGGTATAATGCATAAAACCGTTCCTCCTTATCTGCCTGCAGACTGTGCAATCAGAACTAAATCAGCACTTCCACACAGTCCTAGGAAGAGTTCAGAAAGAATTACCAAATTAGCTTCTGAAAATGAGCACCTGCTAATTGCAGCTATTTTGAGGCCAGCTGAGATCTCACCACAGCTTCGGATTTGCAAAAGCAACAGCAGCTCGGAATAGAGAAGTGTCAGCAGATCTGTCAAGCCACCACCGGCACTGCTGACAGCCATCAATGAGAGGCAGCAAACACTAACCACACCACGACTTTTGTGAAATAGTTTTATATGTGCATACCAACAAATTAGGCACACTTCCATAAGCACAAATTAGACTTCGAGAGCTTGCCAATTGAGATGAAAGGATTGTCACACTTCTCTGATGTTAAGCGAGGCTTGTCACCGTGACGACATTTTAAGCCATGTGAACATGCCAGAAAAGTGCGTTTACGTTTCCAGGCAGATTTTCCTGGATTTATTTTTGTGAAAATCAAATAAATTATTAAAATTTCAAAACACCTAATCCTGAGTTCACTTCTGTTAAATGTAGAAATACAATTTGTTGTATCAGTTTTAAGTGGCCAAAAGTAAGAGACATTTTACAAAGCAAAAAACGAATATACAGTGAAAAAACTTTTTTGTGTGTGTGTGTGTGTGTGTGTGTGTGTGTGTGTGTGTGTGTGTGTGTGTGTGTGTGTGTGTGTGTGT
>JABJVR010048545.1:0-24196 GCA_025773905.1 Chitala chitala
TAGATTAGATTAGATTAGATTGAACTTTATTGATCCCACAGTGGGGAAATTCTCTTGTTACAGCAGCTTATAGGGAAATGTATTTTCTAAAATACATTTGAATTTTTGAGGACAAGCTCCCACTGCAGCGAATGAAAACGGCGAATGCTCTGTCACTGTTGTACAGCATTTGCCCCGAATTCCTCTGAGGTTATTCTCATCAGCGCCTGAGAACTAATTTCTGCCCATGTCCGAAAGGAGAACAAAGCATAAAGTTTGCCCCGGGACAATAACAAATAAATAAAACTGAAAAAGCTCCTGGTGTTAACCGTATCCAATCAATTTTTGTGCCATAACCTAAAAGGCATTTCATTGTGCACTGAAGAACCTCAAAGCAGATCATCTGGACGTCATTCGACAGCAAATGTTTGTTAGACAACGTAAACGGTCACGCAGGAACATGCTACTGAAGCCACTATGGTAAGGGAGTGTACATGCAAAAAAAAAAAACAGAACAAAGACACACATTCGCACACGCCATGATAAACTGCCACATCCAGCAAAAACAGTCCTGTAATTTACCCTTGGTTAGAACGTGGCTTCTGTGACCGGTCAGAAAGAGAGCAGACTGCCACCTCACAATGAACAAGCATTCTGGAAGCAGCTCCCTGTCAACGTTGATTCCACTTGCTTTGCGTCCACACGTGTGGCATAGTGCACAAACTCACATACTTAGGTGGCTGTTGGCTTTGTGAAGGCCCTGGTGATGACAGGCATTGCAGGCTGCATTGCAGAGTAACTCACTAAACAATGGCTTTTCCCTGAAGCTTACTAGAATCTCAACAGATTCTGCTATAAACCCCACATGCAATGTGAGTTGACTCTCTGTAATGAAGTAATGGTTGTTACTGGTCAGTTTAGCAGTGTGTTACCGTGGAAGTTACTTACATAACAAGAAAAACCCCAACAGGGCTCAAACTCATAGCCACAACCCACTTAGAGTTATCAGACAGGAGGATTAGCCCGCTGAGCCAAAGATATGAGCACCTTGCTTGGAGGACTAACCCAGAGGTTTTCACTGTAGTAGCATTTATGATACTCCACTACACTAACATATACTTCTGGACGTTTATCAAAAAGATTCATTTATAAAGACTACATTTGACGACTTTGTCAAAACCTCAGTCCAAAGTGCAGTTACTTCTTTCACAGTGTGTCCTGATGTTGTGTTACCATACAGCCATGATAAGGTTTATGACTTGTACGGTTAGTAACACTGTCATTTATAATACCATAAACAGGCCCCATGTCATGTCAGACATCCAGCCTATTATGACTATTAGGCTACAAGAAATCAGGCAGTTTGTAAAGTGATACTATTATTTCTCTAGTAATTTGTGTCCCTGCTTGAGGAAGCTAACAGCTACTGGAACCTGAAAAGTTGCTTGGAAACACTGAAGTTCAATGCCACAGGGCACACCCTGATGTGTAGCAGCTCACAAACACCCAGCCTCCTGCCCCCTGCCCCCCCCATCAGCCATGTTGGTGTCCCAAAAAGAGCTAACAGCCATTCCTGGCTGCTCTGCTCCTCTGACTTTAGCCAAATATGAACAATCAATCTGGCCAGGTGAAAGTGGACTATCCTCCTTTCAGACACATTAAGAGACCTCAGTAGTATTATTATTACAGTAGTATTATTATCGGTGCACGGGGAAATATTATCTTCTCCACACTAAAGACACAACATGAATCACAGGCCCTGAAAGCCTTTGAAGTTGTATTTATCCATAATGTGGCCAGACACAGCTCCACCCTACAGAGATCTTCAGCATAAACTCCATCAGGCTTCTTTCCTTGCTGTTTTCATAAAGCCCTGTTGAAGATTTAGACTGTTGTTCTATAATGAACAGATTCCATAGGTCTTGTATACTTGGTTTTTATGCATTATCATAGTGCTATTTTTTATTCCCTGACTTTCTTTTGAGTAACTAAAAGGCTTATTGATTCTTTATGCCTTTCCTACAACAAATCCAACTGAAATGTAAGAAATTTGTATTTTGTGCATACCTTTTAACACACAACCAGTGTATCCTCGCCAGAAGACAATGCATTTCTTTGATCATGCTTGTGACCCAGAAATGCGACGGCATGAAGGACGCTCTGCAGTGTGCAGCTCTTCAAGGAAAATGCCAGCAGCAGGCTGTCCCTCCCTGGCCCTGTGACATAGCATGCATTCCACGACCTGATGATGACGCGTTTGCCTGTTTGCCCCCAGAGAAGAGTTGCGATGTGCTCCGCTGCTCCGGGCGCTAACCAAACCCATTGCTGCGCCATTCCCTCCTCGCGAGGCGTCGCTCCCTCTGCTTCCACCGCACACCTGAGAGGCGTCCCTGCATTTCTGCTTTCTCCTGAAACCATTCTGGCTCCTTCAGCCTCAGAAACTTGTGCACAAACTTGCTGCTTCAACTGGCTTACTAACATGAGGGAGTAATGAGAAACAGGCCACTTTATCAGGATAAAAAAATCAATACAGCCTATTTCCCTTATAAATTCAAAACCAATATTTTAATGTACTAAATTTTTATAGAATGTTATGTTTTACACTATATCGTCCTAACTAGCTAATTATTAGGCATTGTCAAAATTTCATTCATGCAAATTAACCACATTATACAAACCATTTACTGTAAATAAAAATTAAACTGTGTATTAAACATTTTACGCAATAAATGAAGACATAGATATTAATGTTGATTGAAATTAATAAGTTTAATAGACATTATGTAACCCAAGTGAGTTTAGAACATTTTAGTTATGGTAATGCGATAAGATGCTCTTTGGTTTGCAACAAAACCCATTTAATATATAACATTTTTAGTATATTACAACAGTTATAACCGTTTGTGGTTTTTGTACTCTGCCCTTGCAGAATAAATTTTATAGTACCCCCTGATGTTTTTATGTGCATTTTTAAAATTTGCGTGCATTCTCAAAAGGTAGCTTTTTCAAAGAAATTTAAGGCTTCTTGCCAAATAAAAACATTTTAATGTCAAATTATGTGATTCTGTGAGGTACCCACCGAGGTGCTGCTGAGTACCCCCGTGAGTACCGAGGTGCTGCTGAGTACCCCCGTGAGCACTAGTTCCCCCATTTGAAATCTGCTGCATTACACCATTTGCACTGTACATATCAAGGTCTGGAGTCAGCTTCGAGTTTCATGCTTGAAACTGGACTGTCGAAAAAAGTATTGAACCAGTAATTTTCCAAAATGTATGCCTATTTATGAGACGGTTCTTTCAGAAAAGACAATTCTCTGAGCTAAGAAGTTAGTTAGATTGAATAACAACAAGCAATGATAACAATGATGAATAGTATGTAGGCCACGTTAAGTCACCCTAACATAACCAGAGTACTGACAGCCTGGAGCACTGCAGATCTCCTGACTCCTCAGTCCTGACGCTGACTCGACAGAAGTGTCGGATCCTTTCAGTTGCTCACAGTTACCACTAGGCCATACTGTTTCCTGAAGTACAGGCTGCTGGAACAGGCTAAGTGAAACCAAGCTTTACTGCCACGTTCCTGTTCAGTGAGAGCCTCAGCCTGAAGCCCTACTGCAGAAGAGGGTTCTGGGTACGGGTGGCAGCAGGTAGAACTGTGTTAAGGAACCAGAGCAAATGCGTTCTAATAAGGCAATCCTTTGAGCAAAGAATGTAACCATTCTTTAGAAGAAAATATATGTCAAGGAAATACAAAACTTAAGTAGCAACAGGTTGGACAAACCAGAGTGTCACTATAACAGAGCATACTGATTTGTTGATACCCTGTTTTCAATACCTGACAATAAAAAATGTACTCCTAACACAACTTCAGTACTTAAAATATAGTAGTGTTACTTCATATCTATAAATTTTAAATAACTGGAACATTTAAAAATAAATACAAAAGTGCTGTACAACTTGTCTGAATAAATTATGGCGGTACTGAGCGCATGTAATGACAATCAGCACATGAAGGTAACAAAATTACAGCCTGTGTCATGTGACTGTTCCCCCAACAGTCAGCATATGGGTCATAGGGGGCAGCGTGGTGCTTAACCTGGGGGTGGCACAGGGTTCTGCTGACAGAGTTTTTGACTACAGCACGTCCTGACCCAGCAGCTCTGTCAGCTGCTGGGCTGCTGCTCCAAACAAGCTACACTTTGACCTGAGAAAGGAGGACCGTAATCGGACACACAAACCCAACCCCCCGCCACTCGTCCCACGTGCAGAGAGGGGGGTTCTACTTGGCCAAGTCTCGTAAAGATAAAGCAAGCATATGATGGTTGGGCCGCATGGTCACTCGCTGGTGACACACGCCACAACCGCCCGCAAATAGAAACACTGTGTCTAAAAATAGCCTTTGTCTAAAAGTGGACAGGCGGTAAATAGAGTCAGATACTGTTACTTTACACACAGAGAGGCATGAACTGCAAAGGCCCCCTCCAAGCCTACCCTCCCAACACCTCAGCCCTCATTTAACAGTTTCATTAGGGAGTTAGTGCGTCACTGGGTGCTGGAAAATGAAGGAAAAAGAGTGAAAATAAATAACAAAAAGACATAAAAGCTGGTGGGGAATAGTTACCAGGGAGATGAGTGTATTTTCCCTGAGCCAGGCAGGCAGGGTGATGGGGTCTGACTGAAGCCTTCCATGAAGATGATTTGGGGGAGGGACTTGGATAGATTACGTAACCTTTCCTCATACAGATGAGTTCAAGGATTACTGCTGCTACAAGACAGGCCAGAGGATGGCCGAGAGCAGAGTGATACGCACAGTCAAAGAGATAGACAAAGAGGAAGGCACACACACGCACACACACACACACACACACACACACACACACACAATAAAGCAATCCTCTGTCCATCCTCTAGGTCCCCCAGTTTCTCATGCAGCTCACAAAAGCTGTTAGTTTGTTGAGTTGAATGCACAGCTCCTCTTGCCCATCACGTATCCCCAACCCCCCTTTGCCCTAGTTCCCAAAACCCATTTGGAGAGGAAAGTGAAGCGTTTTCCAAAAACGTCTACATTTCATGGCCTTTAAATCAATCCCAGTTCCTCTGTTCTGTTCTCACAAAACCTGCAGCCACTGCACTCGCTCAGTGCCAAAGACTTTGCCTGCCTACTCTACCCCTCCCCAGCCGTCGCTTTCCCCTGGCCCAGACGAGCGTCTAGCTTTTTAAGAACAAGTCGCACACGGTCCGCGTGACGTAACAGCTGCTGGTTTTGTTCCACCTCTGTCCACTTCTCAAGACGATTCCTGACTGGAGCCCTTTGTTCCCTCCGTGGTTTTAAAAATAAAACTGGAGCAACGTTACACTAGTGGCAGTGCAATCCAAGCCCTCTGTTTTCAATGGGGCCTGGAACATGAACTGGTGCTGAACTCAGCCAAAAAAAGGGGGATACACAGAGGCCTGTGATGTCCACTGTGTCCTTGGAAACTGCCAGAAGACCATTTTACAATAGGCTGTCTTCATGATGGGGTAGTCATCCTGCCTTATGTAATACTTACATCCCCAGCCCATGATTAAAGCTGCCTGCTGGGACGGTTCACACGTGTGTCTTTTACAATAAAACTCAGTTCAACAGATTTCAGCGCAATGAACACACTCAGAACAAAAGGATTCAGTCGCAGAGCTGTCTTCAATAATCAGATAAAGCCAAAGTCCACAATCCACTCTCAATGTCAAGAAGCAGGCAGAAAGTCTAAAAAGACCGCAAAGGTCCTGCCAAACAAAGACAAGGCTGGGCGAAAACACAGGAAATTTGGGAAGGGTGAATAAAAAGAAATCAGAGCAAATCAGGTAAACATTGGCACGGTACACACAGACATGCACCATAGTTCATTAACAATGGTATACCTTGACAATACGTCCCTAAAAATGGAAAGGGAGGAGCAGGTTAAAAAGATGAGAAAGTAGAGAGCTGGTAATTTCAATATTCAGGTGATTGGGAACAGAGCTGTGCAACATGTGGAGATGAGAGGATTGTGATTTTGGAGGGCGTGTGTTCGTGGCTCTGTGTAGTGAGCTGGCGGTCCGGATCTGGGCAGGCTGCTGTCTTGGCACCAATGGTAGTTTTGTTCTCTATGCTGGTATTCAAGAAAGAAACTAAATCAAAATCTGTAAACTACGACAGGAGTGGAGTTCTGCTGTTACTGTAGTTCCTGAGTCCAGCCTGGACTTGGTAATATTGGCAGGCTTCACAAACACATACTGTCACAACCTCAAGCCACACACCTCTGCTTTTACTGTCCCACCTGTCCAGGTCCCAGTCTCAGTCCCCATTTTATTAGCTCCACCCATCACTTGTTTCTATGTTATTTAAGTCACACTCCACAGTACGATCTTAGCAAAGTTTTACTGACGTTGTTAACCGGGTGGCTCCCAGTCCTGTGTCTTTGTCTTCTGTTCCTTACTTTGCCTTATCCTCTGTTACTTGTGAAACGCCTGTACAGTACCTGAATGGCCTTTTGTGTTTCCTGTACCCTGTTTAGTGTCCATGCAGTGGCTGGATTCTTATCACACCTGTTGATTTGTGCCTGCGACCAGACAAGCTTTTGGGCTGGTGGATTTTTGGTTTTAATTATTAAGATAGTTATACATTTCGATCTTTTCCTGTCTCTGCAAGTTACCATTACAGTTACAGCCCTCTACAGTAGCCTGATGGGTTTTATTAATGAAATGAAAGTCCCAAAGGTGCAGAAAATCCTCAAATCACGTTTCCAAACCTTCTGATCCCTAAGGAGGGAGAAATGTCAATCAAAGAACAATCTACAAGTCCTCAAGTCCTCATACTCCCTTAAGTCCTCATACTCCCTTCAGGTAACTCAATGGTTAAGATAACACCAGTTTGTAACCTCAAGTTTTTTCTTTTGCGTTTTGAGATTTGGCCTGTTATACTAATTGTTCCAATGTAAAGTGATGTTTTTCCCTAAACCTGGCAGTCAACCACTTCCAGAACTGCTGATTCCCTCTCCCTGGGGTGGGGGAGTTTGTTCCTAAAAGCTGAGGAGATGCAGACTACCAGTGGTGTTGCCTGACCCAGCAATCTCTCCCAAATCCGTACTTAATGTGCCATATCACAAATCGCCCAAGATAGCTCTCAGGACATTTTAAGGAAACGTTTTTGTACTTAATTGCCAAAAGGTGCCAGGGCCAGGGGTCTTTGCCCACCTGAGGAGTCAGGTGCTGGGCTGGTACGGAATGTGACAGGAACGCGTCCCAATATAGCGGCCCACACGCCTTGCCTTAGAGCCGACCCTGATCAGCTTTCACTCCACAGGAAGGAGTTTGTCTCCATTCTCCAGACTGGCTCTGCTCCACTTCACCGGGTAAATTCCCCTAGCCCCTCCCCCTCCTAAAATACTGCTTGGAGAGGCCAGCAGTGCATCATGGGGTGCGATGCGTGTGACTATTTATAGGCTGTGTTTAGGAGAGTCGAAAGCTCCTCTTCTAATTGTTACAGCAGGTGCAGGGAAATTGAATATGAGCTTGTTTACCAGCCATTTAGAAGTATAACATGCCGTGTGATCGCGATAAGACTCCCCTGTGGCTGCAAAGGGGTGTCCTATAAAGCACTGGTACATACACTTTGTTCTTGGGGCACTTCACAAAACACCTCCCTGTTTCTTGGTGTTTCGATCTGTGAAACACAATCTACTAACCCGGTTCATTTGAATTCCTAGCTGTTTTCCCCGAGCTGGATGCTAGCAGTGGTGTCCTTGTGCAGAGCACTCAACGTGACGGGGACCCTGTTCAGTAAAGTGCCTCTCCTCAACGGCCCAGGCCCACCCCCGGCTCGCGTTGGAGCAACGCGGGAGGTCAAGTGCTCTTCTCCGCTCTGCACGAGTGCTCCTTTCTTTATTACTGCATGAACGCGAGGAGAAGAGGGGGAGAGGAGGCTCCCAAGGCCACAACACTGGGCCTGGCTCATTGGAAAGGACTGGGCCTGGACCACTAACGCACACTCCACCGGCATCTTTGCATCGCCACAGAAATAACAGTGGCAAAACACACGAGTGTTTTTTTGCATTGTTGCTGTTGCTGATGCACTCAAGGATGTGAGCACAGCCACTGGCAAACCGATGAAAGCACACATGAGTGTTTTCAAACTGCCACCGGCACATCAATGACAAAACACAACAAGGCGTGACTAGCGTGTCTCTGGCTGTGGACTGAACCAGCCGAGGACCTTCCTGTCTCCCTCTACAGAGACGCCAGGGAAGAACTGCCCCCTACGCTGAGGCAGATGATGAAACTAAGTCATTCAACGGGAAGCGTCCACCATTATCCAAACTTATCTCTGAGTGTCTCAAACATCAGGGAATATTGGTACCACAGAGAGCGCAGGGGAAAACTAGGCATGGTCACAGCAAAATGGACTCATTGTGAACATTTGCATATCAGAATGAACAGAATGTTCTTCAATATGACCACGTAACAGAATCAGGCAAAATGTTACTTTGCACGGGAAAATGTATGCAGTCTGGCTATAAGCTGTTAATTGATTTTTAAAAATATACTGTACTTAGGCAGCAACAAGCCTTGTTTAAGATCAATTTTATTATGGAAAGATATGCAAATGAATAATTAAATGAATATAAAGGAATTGGTTAATGACCCTAACTACCCTATCTACATTTTAAATTGAGAAAAAGAATGCAAGACCCACGATTCTTTACTTCAATTGACCCGACAGATAGCAAAGGACAACTACAAATTATACTGTTTTCAATCATACATTCAATATCAGGAACCATGTGTCCAGTCAAGGTCTCAGTGGTCCAGAGCTCCTCATACAATGTTATGGCTATGGACTGGTACACCCTGGAAAACATGACTGGTCATTGATGGGGCTGATACACACACAGGAGCAGCAGCAAGCCTGACAGAATACCGCTACACTTCAGACTATAGTTTACAGAGGAAAGTCATGACAAAATACTGTAAACACACAAGGTCTGTACATACTGAGCATGTGCAAAACTTCACAATACGTCCTACAAATTGATCTATTTTCAATGAAGATATATTAACCCATGTAAGCAATGGAACAGAAAAAAACTAAATATGAAAGTCTCCTGTGCGTGTTAGGAAGCTGGAGGTGCAGGCCAGTGGGCCGGAACAACGGGGTAACACAATACGCCCAGGGTGTTCGCGCTCTGTGAGCTGCTGGCGTATTCGTCCAGCGGGGATGGAGAGAGGGCACTGTCAGGTGGAAATTCCCTCTGCGGTCCAGCAGTCTCGAGCAGTGACTTTGCAGCAAAAGGACCACCCCTAAAGACACAGTTGACTGTGGATATCTGTGAAAGGAGACGCTGGGAGGAGGGGTAAGAGTTTAGGGCCTCAATGCAAGGCTTTGTCTTTGCATGTCCACAGTAGCTGCGCCCAGTCCAAGACCCACAGCACACACAAGAGTGCTGTTATACCCCTTAATAAGATCAACACCTGCTGATAGACCACCAGGGGCACACTAGCTTGGCTGGTGTGGGGGGGTACACTTGCTTTATGACCCAACTTAATTTTACCACCTGGCCATTTGTGGCTCATGTCTAATCAGATCAGCATTTTAGCAATGGGGGGGGGGCACAAGAGATAATGTAAACAAAAGTTGTCCGCTCGCATTTCTACATAATGAAGACAACTCTGTGTGTGTGTGTGTATGTGTGTGTGTGTGTGTGAGTTCCCACATGTGTTTGCATATCTTAGGTAAATATATATTCAAACATTAATGTAAAATAAAAAATTTTTCGTGCCAGAGCACAATGTAAGTGTGTTAACAGACAAACACAAGCATCATACCATGTGATGAAAATGAAAACGTCTCAGTGGATATTAAAAGTACTACAGTCTTTGATGCATTGAATTCTGTACTCTTGTTTTTGCATTTAGAAAGTTAGTTACAATAACTTGATTTATTAAGTGTCAACTGATACAAAGATATATGTAAAAAATAGTTAACATTATTCTTGGCTATTAAAAAAATTAAACAATTTTCTGTTTTCCTGTAGAAGCAAGATGTTATTATAGAGGTCCCTTTGCTTTCAATCTGCTTCAGTCACATGTATACAAAATTGCAGGTGTGCAGTGGAAAACTGTTTTGACAGGTTTCTGTTACCTCTGCCTCTGTGGGCTCTACTTCCTGTTCCTGTCTCTATGTGGTTGAAACAGGAAGTCCTTGGAGGGGTTTCCTCTTAAATTCTGGTCACGCACAAATCCAAGAACAGCTCAGCAAACACCAACAGATAGTTCATCTCCCTTACACTACATGGTTGAAGTTGGATGCAAGCCAAAGAGCATCAAAATTATATATATAACTTTCTGCGCAGGAGGGTCATAAAACAACAACCCAGTTTTAGGACTTATTTTCTTCAAAATCAAATTTGAAATGTATGTGTCATAGCAAAACATGGTAAATTGTTCTGAAACAAGAACCTGGTCCATTTTTCCACCGAGAGGAGATTCCCCTAAACATTTTAATGTATATGATAATTGTGCTCACAGTTTTTTACTATGAAAAATGACTGTGCTGGCAGAACTGAGAGTACCCAGGCCCCAAAATGTAGACTCGTTGACCTTCTCTTCTGATCTCAGTTTGAGTTTATAGTAACACTGTGATTAAAGGCATGGATGCGTAATCTAGCACTTACTTATTCAAGTCTTGGTAAATGAGCTGTAGTACCCTTCAGGAAAGAAGTACCGTCTGCTGTGGTAGAATATATCACTGTGCCAATGAACAAACTTCTAAAACTGTTTTGGGTTTCCTAAAATTGTCACCAAAGCAACTAACCACTAGGCTAATCTTTCAGTTCTGAAACCCTCCACTAAGGTTAAATGTGTCATCACTGAAATCAGAAAGATTGCAACATTGTACAAAAAAGAAGGAATTACTGTTAACTGCCTTGTTCCACACAGCTTGCTTATTTTTTGCAGTGAGTCAGACATCAGATGTTACCTAATACAATGATGCTGAATACGCAAATGTAACATTCACTGGTTCCATTATTCTCTACTAGATTACGTTCACATTCTTAGATTTATAGCAATTCCCCAGTTCTTCCCATAATGAAAAAAAAAAATTAGAGCACCACTACATTTTACTACTGACTATACAAGAAACAATTGTAAGGGAAAAGATTACAAGGTTATAACTTCTAAGAATATTTGAACACATAGTTCATGGATACATCCTCAACAGTTCATGCCTTATTGATCATATTTCAATGATTATGATGTGCCAGACACAAGAGGATTGACTGAAGATACTTGTATGTCCTATCTTTCCTGGCCAGATCCTGAAATATTTGTCAAGGCCTAGCTACCTATATATTTCAAAAAGGTGAGACCTGTAGTTGTTGATCTAGGAAGCCGAAGTTGAAGTTCTGTAATGGAATGACTGGAATTTTGCTGACCTTGGATCAGACAATATGCACGTCACAGTGGAATTCCCTCAATCCGATACTGTAGGAGAGTGAATTAAAGAAAGCTTTCCTCCTTTACTCATAAGTCCTGCCATCTGAGGAAAGATCTTGGACCATGATTGCCTCTTGTTTTTGGAAGAACATGTGGTTAAGGTGTATGATCTGTTGTACCCTAATATGGCATGGAGAATCACGCGTGGTGTTCGGAAAGAAAATGCATCGGCTTACATGAATTATTATATCTTGTTCCGTACATCTTATCTCTCATCTGGAATTAAATGCCTTAGCTATTCACTGAATACTTTTGCTATCATGGTGATGACACCATCAGACCAAATGAGACATAAAGCCTGAAATGATGTCATATTAAGTTACATAAATGGTCCAAGAATGAGAGCCTGAGCTCTTCAGTGAAATCACTTGTAACACTTTGATCTTGTTTATTAACTCTACAGCAAGATTCCCAATTTTAGCCAATTCTGTTCACATTGCCAAGAATGCAGAACAGAGCGTGACAATTGTTGTTGCCTCACCAGGAATATGAGGTAGTAAAATAAAAACGGTTCTCCAGGGCAGTGAACCACTTCTTGTCTTGAAGCTGTATGAAGGGATTCTTGTATTGTGTCGTCTGACCTTCATTTGGGAAACATTCTTCCAAGGTGGGAACTCTGACCTTGTGAACCAGGAGTCACAATTCACGTCCCACTGGATTCAGCTATATAGCTGAGATGTAGCTCTAATCACCAGTTTTGTTACAGGCGTCACTTTGACAGTCACCACGGTCTATATAACGTGCATGTAGTGTTAAAAACAAGTGTCCTGTGAAACATTATTTGGAGCTGCACAAATACTGCTTCAAAAAATATAAGAGGAATATAGGAGAAATTTTTGGGACTCTAAGGAGGATGCAGCTTATTGTCCCAGAGTATGAAAATACACGTGAAAGGACTTAGGACCAGAAGTGAATTTCAATGATTGTGCTAGAAGGATCTTCAGTGGGGTCAGTTAAATACCTCACACAGCTGTACATGTAGCAACTGGTAAGTTCCAATTGGAAAATGCTCTTTGTCTGTGAGAAGGGGGGGGGTTGATGGAAACATATACCACACGTGATTTACAAGACCATGCGCCGTGTCCCAGTGAGGCCCAGTGGCACGGCCCATACCCTTAGGGACGTGCCCAGGAGTCCATTCCTCAGCCCAGCTGCGCGTCGGAACCAAAGGGGAGATTGAGGGGTGCCGCCTCACCCAAATAGTTGCCTCAAAATGAAGCTCAGCTGTCGGAAGTAGGGGATCTCAGCCTGCCGGCCCATTGAGATACATTCGCACACGTGTCTAACTGTCTCCTGTCTCCTTCCTGAGGCCTGCCTGACACTGACCCAGGATTAGCTATTCTGTGCCATACTGGAAGGGTCACTGAACTTAAGGCCCTGCTGTCCTCAATCATTCCTCTACCCTCTTCGTTGATAAATAAAATGATCCAATATCACGTGTCAGGGTTCAGTAAAATATGTGTGCTCAGTGACTTATTTATGGAACATGTTATTGTAAAATGGATTTAGGCCAGCAAAAGGCAAAAGTCTGTCTACAGGAACATATATATTTTTTTGCCCAGCTTTGTTAGGGGTGGAACCAGGACATTTACAATTGAGTGGCCAGGTTAGCCTCAGTGATTTGGTTGGGCTGGTGATTATGCAATCATTACTAATGTTATTCACATAACAAGAAAAATACTGGCATAAGTGTAGTGATCCAACTTCTAGTTGAGGAGACCCTGACCAACTGTCTCCATGCCTTGCCTCTGCCACTGTACCACTTAATGTCCTGGTGGCTCAGTGGATAGGACATCAGGCTGGGCTGCAGAAATTTCCCAGTTCAAATCCTAGTCTAGGCACCAGGTGTGTCCACAAGACACTCAGCGCTAGCTCCACGGGTGCCAAAAAAATGACTGGCCACTGCTCCCCCAGGGGATGGGGTAAATGCAGAGAACAAATCTCCTCGATGTAGGGCTAATAAGGGATTAATGATATAAGTGTTATTTATTTTAATACTACAGCCATGTGTTGTCACTGCTCAGATTTACACTAGCATGCTAAACGTGCCGCTGACTGTAAGACCCCACCGTGTGTCCCCTCCCCCATTCTCCCTTAGAGCAGCCATGTTGTGCGGGTTTATAATTGAACCCTAAATAGGCTGAGATGCTCCCTGTCATACGCAGACCTCTGATGATCCCTGGGAGGGGGCTACTCTGTAGCTACGAGGTGGATGTTATCCCATAAAGTGAGCCTGACTGCTCCCAGCAACGTTATAATAAAGAGTCCCTCTCAGGGCATAGGTGCAAGACAAACCAAGCGCTAATCAGAAATGCCATGTTCCCTCCTTTTTTCCAGTATTTGTTTTTCAGATTTTTGATAAGCCTCATGTCCCTGGGTAACTGACCCATGGCAGTTCATGTCATAAGATGAAGGGGAAAGCAGGAATAAATTAACAAAGAAGATAACTCTATTTGGCCGGCACGACTTCAAAGATGCTTCTCGTCATGCACAGAACACTGCTGCGACCTCCTCAAAACATGCTGTTAAGGACAGACCCAAACACAGGTAAGAAAAATGCTGTCATCATTAAAAACATGATCCAGAGGTGCATAGAAAGATAAAAGATTGTAAACCACAAATGAAAGACTACACAAAATTACTTAACTTGAACAATGTGTAAACATAGTACTAAGGAGAAAAAAGACACAAGTGAAAACAAATTAGTGATGGAGTGTTTAAGATAACAGGAAACCTAATCATGTATTATCCATGACTGTTCTCCAGCAATACAGGTATTGCAATTATTTTCTGTGGTGGAAATATACTAATATCCCCAAGGCAAAAGAGCCTGCATTGTTTCAGCATTCCATACTGCTGCAAAGCTTACACCAAGTTTTCTTTTTGCCACAACATGGCAAAATAATTCCCCTTTCCCCTCTAAGAACACACATGAAAACAAGCCTTAAGGTGAGTAATGTCTGCGCAGCACACGTAGGCCTTCCACCACCACCCTCACCTACTGTACTTACTTCGTGTGTAGTTGGAAACCATAGCAATATTGGCAACAGCTAACAAAGGTTACTGATAAATCAGAAGGTTTAGTGTGACTCAAGAGTTAAAGATAAATCGAATACTGCCCATATGAGCATATTCTAATGTATGTCACCCCAAATGCTGAAGAGACAGCGTGTACCATAAATTTGCCCAGTGTCGTATAAAGTATCTGAAAGCCACACTTAATATTATAATAAAATATCTGAACATAAAAATCAAAGTCGCCCATTGTAATATAACTTAAGTGAAAGTATGAAAGCATGTTGTTAACTGTACTTAGTTTCTGAATAAATTTACTTTAATTATTGAAAGTAAAAGTCGAAGTATCTCATTAAAAAGGACTCAAAATTTGAAGAATTCCAAATTTTTATTTTGTAGTGCCTTATTTTCCAAGTTATTAATTATTGTATCACCTAAAATTCAAAAAACACGTTTCTTGAGGTTTGATGGGGAGTTTTTGAATGCCAAAATTTTAGTGCTTTCTGGCAAGCACAGGAGGCTTTTTATTCGATATGACAAATTCTGGAGATATGGCCACAGGTGGTTTGACTTTTTTAAAGCAGGAGGTGTTGTTGGAGTTATGCTAGAAGATGTAGCAGGTGTTGGGGCAGCATCATTGCTGCTAGAGGAGGATGCTGCCGCTTCCATGATAGCTTCTTTCTGTTGCTCTTCTGACTTGCCCAAGCTTCTTACATTGAACTCACAGACTGAAAACCAAAACTTTGGGAGTATGTTCTTTTTTTGTAGCAAGTAACGAAAATGCTAAGTGGGAAATGTATTGGAGCAAAAGTATGCATTTTATTTAAGAAAAATAGTGGAGTAAAAGTCAACAGAAATGTAAAAACTCAAGTAAAGTACAGATTCCTCCCAAACATACTTAAGTACTACTTAAGTACTATAACAAAGTAGTACTACTTCATTAAATTACACCACTGAATTTGCCAAATGTTAGGGACACGCACGCAACACTTAAACAGTTCAACTAAGGAGTAATTTGATTAATATAAGTACTGTGTTGGTTCTCTGATGAGAATGCACAGCCAACTACTAGTACTGGCCCAGAAGTGATTAATGCAGCCTCAGCAGTTCTAGTATGGGGTGTTTCGTTATCTTGATAATACCCATATAGACTTTCTAGGAACTTAAAATTGGTAAATTATACCTGTCAAATCAAATGTGTAATACAAATAAGCCCGTATTGGATTAGGTTCTATAACCGCCATTTATGATGATGGTTTTTCACTGTGCCTTGACCACAGTTCTACATTTCTGCAACTTCTAGCCTATTTTTCTGAAACCAGTTCTCAACAGCGATCTGTCCGCTGCGAGCGGTCATACCTCATTTGAGCAGATGACCATTTGTCTCGCAGCCAGGGGTCCAGGAAGTCACATGATCGACCCAATGGAGTGATCTGGGAGCTGTTTGTGACTCCCAACCCCCACCGCACCCCAGCCATCCCATAGACGATGTGCCAGTCGTATTGTATGAATCACCCACAGCAGACATGCCCGCTGTCAGGATGTATTCCTGTCTCTAGTGGCCCCCCAGGGAGGTGGGGGGTTTATATGCTTTATAATGCACAATCTATGAGCATCCAGACCGTGGCCCACTGACACAGTTAGATGCCATGAGTCAGTGCAAACAAAAGAAAATCTCTCATTATCCTCCAGAATGAAAACACCACTTAACCTTATTGAATTTACCTATCCAGTACTGCAGGGTCTTATTACTGACATTATATTTTTTTGCTGATGTCACAATATGACTTGTGGTTTACGTTTTATTTTATGGTGTTAACCTTTATTTATATAGCACCAAACAACAACTATAAAGTTGAATGTAGGTGCTGAACAAAGTGCAGAAGTACAGAGGCACACAGGAAAAATGCAATGAAGCAGCATAGAGCACTAAGAATACAGAAGTAGCAAACAAAGGAAACACTGACACGACAGTCTAAGTATCAAAAGCCTGAGTAAATAAGCGAGTCTTCATTTTAGCTTTGAAAAGAGAAAACTCCATCACAGAATCAAGATCATAAGGCAGAGCATTCTATAATTTAGGAGCAGACACAGCAAACGCAAGGTTGCCCCAGGGTTTATATCTCGACCTGGGAACCTCCGACAAAAGCTGATTGGACGATCTAAGAGAGCGGCCATGGCTACTGAAATGGACGAGTTCAGACAAGTTAGTTGGAGCCAGATCGTTAGGGTTTTAAAAACATTGAGAGTTTGAATGTGACACCAAAGCACACCAGGAGTCAATCGAAAAAAGTACAGGCGTAATGTGAGGGAGATTTGAAGTTTCAGTAAGAAGGCGTGCTGCAGCGTTTTGAACCAGTTGAAGATGATGACTGATTCCTGCATTACAATAATTCAGACTAGAGCTAATAAACACGTGAATGGCTTTCTCCATGTCTCTCTGGCAAAGGAAAAGGGTTTAACTTTCACCAGTAAGCAAAGTTGAAAAAAGCTTGTTCTAACAACTGAGTTAATTTGCTTATGATATCAAAAATTATCCCCAGATTTCTGACCTCATTCTTAACTTTGGTGCCAAACTCCTGAGATTTAAATCATACTAGTCCCCAGCATGTTACATTCAAATTCAAAATTTTACTATTCATTTTTAAAATCTTTAACATTTATGTTTTCATCATCTTTTTCATAGCTAAATGGTTTGGTCTCATTTAAGGGAATTGCAGATCCTAACCTCAAGTAAGGGACTTAAGTTAAAGAGTTTCTGTAAAATGTCAAGTTGAATAAAACAAGTCATACATCACTTTGGACACGATTTAACCGTCAGCTAATATGTCAACTAATTTGTTTGCAGAATTTTTCCACTTTTTTGTGTGTCAGAAAAACAAAACCATTACAATACTGTGTCGTCAACTGGAAACTGCATTTTATTTCAGAGCTGTGACACTTAATAAACTACACCATGGTATTTCAGTCAAAACAGTTAAGTAGTTTATGTATTTCTGTTTCAGATACCCAACTGTAAGAAGGTTCTGTCCGTTATCTCAGTTACATATCTGTAATCCATCTTTGCTGTTTTACAGAAAACACACTGCCTAATCCACCAGTGAGGAAACGCATTGAAATTTATGCATCAGAAACGTGTCCATAAATAGGATTAGCCCTACAATTTCCATTAGCTGTATGCTTCATGACTTTGTAAACCCTGATTGGCTTTCACCTGGGTCAGCTGTGCTACCTTTATAACATAGCCTGTTTCCTTTAACAGGGCACTTCCTGTGTCCGTATAAGGTGCAACACTGATGACCAGCTAAGTAGTTTAAGTGCGTGGGTGAGGGGAGGTACATGGTTAACCTGGCTGATCCTCTCCTGCCCTAATTGGATCATTGATTAATTTGTAATCCTAAAGCCCCGGGCGGGTTTTCCTCACGGAGTTTCTGGACCTGTGAGACCGTTGCCATGTCACGCCCCAGCTCTACAAATCCGCTGATAGCCACTTGCGTCAAAGTGTGTCCATGTTCCGGAATCCCTGCCTGTCGTCACTGGCCGGGCTGCCCGCTTCTAATCTTGGCCCGGGCCCAGCATCAGGTCGTTGGAAGTGCTTCCTGGTTTTATTCATGGTAGCTGCTTAAAGAACAGTACATCCTCTGCAAAGCATATCTGTTTGGGCGGAGGAGCGCATTGCAGGCCCGTGCACAGAGGGCGCAGTGCACAAGGACGTAGATGCCTTTGCTGTGCAAACCCACGTTGCAGCAGTCTGCGACTTCGCATGTCACACGGTGTCACTGGGCTGTGGCTTCCTCCTTATCGGGATTTACAGCATCATCTGAGTGGAATAACAAGTGGTGATGTACTAGAGGCCTAGTGAACACAGACTCAGCCACGCAGAGAATGTGCTGGAATAAAGAGCATTTAACCAAAAAACCAACAACGTGAACTTGGCTTAAGAAAATAAAGAAATTTCTGGTTAACTAGACAGATTTTAAAGAAATACAACCTTGGTGTAACGTTTTGGCTAAATGGGCCAGGCAAGGAAAGTGAAGTTTTATTAAGGGAAGGGAAGTTTTATTAAGCAGAAACACAATGGGTATAACAGTCCTACAAACAATACCGATAAAACCAGGGAACGAGAGCACAACAGCTGACTGTGACGTATGCCAGTCATAACATAATACCCTAGGTACAACGCACACTAGAACTTTAGTCAAGGGCCCAGGCAAAAAGAGGGATGCTTATAGTGTTCACAATTACCAAGACCAGGTTAAAAAACACTCTAATAATAAGGCAGGGAAACAAGAAGATGAGATGAGGTAACGAGGGGCATGGTTATTGAGAGCCAGGGTATTACACCTGGGAGGGTCTCTTTTTTGAATCCTTGAGTAGTTACCTAAATACAATTTCACTCCAACTGTAAAAATCTCTACAAGAAAATAAAATGGTCAGCTCTGTACCGACTCTGTCTTTTTGACTCTTGTAGCAGCACTAAAATTTCTTTTTAAATTATTAACATTTGCATTTTATTCATTTAGCAGACACCTTTGTCCAAAGTGACTTACAATGAATAATAATGCATGTACATGTCACAAACAAAGTCAAACAGTATCAGAGAATCTAACTAACAGTACGTGCTGTCCTATCATTAAAGTGCACACGATTAAGGCAAGCAATTGTCTCAAAGTCATACAAGTAAAGCATAAACATATAAAATGCACGTATTGAATTAACTAGAAAAACATTTTGCAAACAAACAGCCAACACCATTGCTACAATGGAATGAATGGAAGCAAAGATTTCAGGTTTTAAATTATGTTATCATTATCATAATTGCTCTATGAATGTGATGTGTTCCATATTACGTTGGGTATTAAGTTACCTGTGGCACCCCTGTGAATATTTCTGGGAAAGTCATTGGAAGAGTAAGCTGAACTACATGTAGTAGGATATCTGCAGTACCGTGGTGAACAGTGCTGCAGAACACATTGGAACAGCTGATTGAACTACAGGGATTAGGCTACCTGTAGCACCCTGGTGAACAGCGCTAGAGATCTCTTTGGAAAGGTAAGATGAACTACAATTATTAGGTTACTTTTAGCAGCCTAGTGAAAAGTGCTGGAGATCTCTTTGGGAACGTAGGCTGAGTTCCAGGTATTATCTTACCTGCAGTACCCTTGTAAACAATGCTAGACACTCCATTTCAACATTATATTAAACTATACATATTACATTACCCACAACACCCTTGCAAAACAGTTCTAAAGATCTCTTTGGACCAGCAAGCTGTACTACAGGTATTAAGGAATCTGCAGCACCCTGGTGTAGAGTGCTACAGGTTTCTTAGGAACTACAGTTATTAATTTACCTTTCTGAATAGTTATTAAAAGCACATTGGAACAGTAAACTGGACTACAGGTATTAGGTTACCTGTGGCAACTTTCTGAACAGTTCTAAGAAGTCCATAGGAACAGCAGACTGGACTACAGGTATTATGTAACCTGTGGCAACTTTGTGAACAGTTCTGAGAAGTCCATAGGAACAGCAGACTGGACTACAGGTATTATGTTACCTGTGGCAACTTTGTGAACAGTTCTGAGAAGTCCACAGGAACAGCAAACTGGACTACAGGCATTATGTTGACTGCAGTATCCTAGTGAACAGTGATAAACATTTATTATATTGTTTTCATTTAGTACAGGAGACAAAAAGACAAAGAGAATTGTTCGGTGACCGCTAAAATAGAGCTGTTTAGAATTCAGAAGTGCGCTTGCAGTCTTTCAAACATTTGCCATCTCCTGCCGTTTGTCACGGATTGCACCTGCCACATCATCCGCTCTCACAGAGCCGGTGAATCATGTAGGCTCTCAGAGCGGACGTCTGTCCCTTTCCCGCTCCTCAACTCCATCAGAAAACAGAGCGTCCTTGGGCCCGTTTGCATAACGCATGCCCCGCACGCGCTGACCAGGAGGCACGTTGAGTCAGATCCGTCACGTTACCATTCATCTGGCTCTTTCGCGAGTGTGCTTCTGCAGTACCGGCTCGAGAAAGCCAGCACAGGAAACTGACTTGTATGTCCATGGAGTGTGCGTGTGTGCAGCCAGGTTTCTAAAGAATCACCATTGTTCCTGAATGTTCCTGCTCAGCTTCTGCCCCTGTTCGCTTTTCACTCTTCAGTCCACACAAGCTGCAATGAAGACTGAAAATGTTGCAAAACCAATCATGGAGATCTGCAAAGTCGCCTCTTCTACTTTTTGACCCACCTAAAGATATTCAACGTTGGCACCTGTACCCATTCTTTTATGGATGAATGCATAAGAAAAATGGTCTTCGAAGTTAAATATAAGAAATGCTCGTATGGAGTCTCTAGTCCCTTCTTGAATTATTTTTACACAAAAAGTGCTTCTAAAAAATGAAAGCATTGAAACATTTTTCCTGCATAAAAAAAACTTTAAATGGTCAGCTGGATTACAATGTATTGCATTGCACTACATTTTAATTACAATTTTGTCATTCTTAGCAAATATAAGGCATTAAAGTTAGAGGTCTGGTGGCTCTGTGGGTAGGCCATCAGGCTGGGATGTGAAAGTCTCCTTGTTTGAATCGCAGTCCAATCACCAGGTGTGACCCTGGGTGCACACTGCTCTACCAGGGGTGGGTTAAATGCAGAGGATGAATTTCAGTTGTGAACTGAGTGTGCAGCTTATGGCAGGTATAGATGTTGCTTAATGAAAATAGAGGATACTCAATGTGAAATGTAAGGCACAGAGTAGAGGGTTAGTGCATTTCTGGGGTCAACTCACCCTAGGGGCACAATGCCCTTTTTAGAAAAATGCAAGTCAGTTGCAACCAGGCCTTTTCCACACATGCACTAACAACATACACATTCAACTCTTTCACAGCACTTCTCCACAACTTACATGAAAACACCACGTGTTCATCAAAGTCGCTTATTAAAAGGTAACTGTGACATTTTTTACACCAAGGGCAACAAAGCCAGAACAGATGTGGAGTAACATTTTTATAAAGTGCATGTAAAATTTTTGTCAGAATTCCCTATACCCTGCCCCCCCCACCATCAGTATCATAGTCATCTGCGTTTCCAACAGCGGGCCTAATGCAGCCATTTTAGAACTTTATATCCTCATTTTATTTCATGTGTAACATTTAAAAGTGCTCTTATCTGACAGTTGACATTCTAAAAGGTCAATAAAGAAACAAGACGCTAATTTTGAGAAACCTAGACCTGCTTTGCTAGGCTGATTTTTGCTGTGTTCCTGATAGCACAAGTAAAGGTCAAAGGTCTTAGGTCTGTGAATTTCTAAAAAATATTATTTTGAGACTTTCCAAAGTGTGCCAACACAAAGTTGCTGGGTGTGCTGCACTCGTGAGCCTTTGACAAATGTTTCAGCTTTTAATGAGCAATTAAACATTCATTAAACATTTACATTGCACTAAATACACCAATCTAGAAACATCTGATCGATTCATTGGTGAATAAAGATGAATTTATTCTCAAACAGTCAGGTCATCAGATAATTCATTTGAACTATTTTTTTTTTACCTAACCCAGAGATTTTCAAACTTATTCACAATCCACAACTACAGGCTGCTGCAAATGTGTTGAAACAGTGGCAAATCAGGGATATCGAACTGTGGTCACATACAGTCATCTTAGAAGACAAGTCCTTTATATAAAAATGATCCTGTTTATATATTGAATAGTAAAAAAACAGAGACTTCACACTGCTTTCATTCACCGCAGAGTTTATTAGTCAATGACTTAAATCATGGTACTATACTGGAGATAGAGAGAAAAGAGTTAAGAACACATGAAAAGAGGTGGAAACACAGGGTTAAATACATATTTGTCCATGTATCAGTATATGGGAAACATGTTAGTCTTCACCACTTCACTTCAGATCACTTTTCATTGTGATGCTGCAGTCTCCTTGATGCTGTAGGAAGGTCCTAGCGTGTTTATTAATATATAATTCTCATCCCTGCTTCTCTCTATGTCCACAGAGTCTCTCTCTGAGGTTCACTGACGCTGGTCTCCCGGAAAGAAAGCGTCAATGTATCCATCACATCCGATCTGGATTGTGTATGACTGTCGTCAAGAGGCTCCGCTGCTCTTGTGCACGTGTCCACCAGAGGACCCAGGGTAGGCTGGCTTCAAACACGACCTAAACAAAGACCGGCCCAAGAGAGACTGTGGAACAGCGACAGCTAATTCCTCTTCATTATTCATACTATGGGTTGTGGTGCCCAACACGTGCTCATTAAAATTTCATTGTCCACACTCGGGCTCTGATGCAGCCCAGAATGCTGCTGTGGTCTTCTTTTAATTCCGCTACTAGGTCTAGAACCCCAGGTTGAGAAGCTGTGAGAACATAGACTTGGAACTGTTTATGCCCACACTATATCTTATTTAATGATTGTTCTCTGCTTACATTGTAAGGAAAAGGTACCTGAGATGGCCTTATACTGTACCCCACAGATGTGACCAGTAACAGCTGATTCAGCCTTTAGATTTGTGACTCCTCGATGTCGAGACCCGACAAAAACGACTGAGTTTTGCCAGTTTTTAAATTCTGAACAAAATGCTCTCTCGTCTTCACATTCAGCAATCTGCCTCAGTTTCTCAACTGTGAAGGCAAATCCTGTACTGTGGGCCTGCCATGATACCTGGAGACTGCTGTACCTGCCTAACCTTGTTCCTATCCACCTGAGTGGACGTCACAGATAAGGGAATAGCTGAATGCCCATTACAATCCATTCATGGAGTTTTTTCTTCCAGGACAGGATACCTGAGGAAAGAAATCAGCATCCTGGCCTATCGAAACACACACACACACACACACACACACACACAAAAACAAACTCACAGAAATAAGCATATAACCACACAAATATACATAAAGGCAAACACTTGTTCGAGCGTTGCCACGCTTAAGGTGAGAAAGATCTCAATGAAACTGAATCAAATTTTGAAACCTCACACATTATTGGCCTGTTGGATCAGGCCCACTGACTCACTGTGATGGATACCTGGTTGATCAGAGCCCGTACACTGTTACATAGGTTAACAACCCCAAATAATGCAACTCAAAAGTAAAAAAATTATGACCTGATGTTATGCCTGTGATATAACACACAAGATAACCAAATCGACATGGATTCTGTTAGAACTCAAACTTGGTACCGATACGTTCTCAGTGTGTTCTGTACATTAATGGCAACTATCTATCTGACTTGCCTTTCTTTGAACGCATTTAGTATTTAGGTTTTTTTGCTTCGCATGAGACAGTCTTAGTGCTACAGATTTCAATGACATTCTTTCACTCTGCAGTTTGAATACAAAACATTTTTATGAATTGTCCTCTATCTGATAGAGATGCCTTCCATCTCTAAAGCTTGTGTTTGATTAACAAATGAGTAGACAAAGTTGTCACAATGGATGATAAGTGCCAATATTGACTCCAAAAACAGTTACTGCAAGACAGAAATTATACTCTTCAGTCTACCAAGTGCAAATCCCACTGCCTGGTAAAGATCTAATAACCTCATGTGAGATTTCCCTGGGCGGCACGGTGGCGTGGTGGTTAGCACTGTCGCCGTGCACCTCCAGTTCAATTCCCACCTTGGGTCTGTGTGTGTGGAGTTTGCATGTTCTCCCTGTGCTTGGTGGGTTTTCTCCGGGTGCT
>JABJVR010048546.1:0-24195 GCA_025773905.1 Chitala chitala
CCCCCCCCCCCCCCCCCCCCCCCCCCCCCCCCCCCCCCCCCCCCCCCCCCCCCCCCCGCGCCCGCCCCCCCCCCTGGATTTCAGAGACTGTGAAGAGCTTTGTTCAGATCTCCTCAAAAAGGTCCCCATCAAGCCAAGAACAGCACTGATCCATCACCAAGTTCTTCCTTCTTGTTCTGAGTATAGTTTCTGCTGCAGCTTATCAAATGAGGTTTCCTGATCTGTTCACTCCAAGTCAGAAGAACGTCCATTGCTGGAATACTGGAGTTGCCTCTCATGTACACTTTATATTATAATAAGGACCCTGTGCTGAAATGATGTTCACCTCATTATGCTGTGGGACATTGTGATGTAAAAATAACACTCCTTTTTCCATGTATAGAATGAAGAGCATTTCAAAGTCCAGACACAGAAACGTTACTCCTTTCTATTACCAGTCTTGGTTTGTTATTGCTGCATTGCCAGTAAAGTACAACAACACGGTTTAATCTTTGTCCAGGCACTTGCATTCACCTGTGTATGTACCTCAGAGCAGAGGTCCTCACTGGCCCTTGTTTGTGTCCCATACGGGGAAATTGAGAATTCGGTCCCTTTGCTTTCTTTTCACTCACAGAAAAAGCAACTCAAAGAACGATATCGGTTGCAGAGTCATTGTCAGGCCCTCTGGGTTCACTTTTAAACCTCTGCAGCAACGAGGCATGAACGTTCATGAAAAAATGATCCGATTGAAAATTTTGAGGGAGGTTTCATTTATGAAGACAGCAGGACTGATGGAAGAGCTAAGGCGTTTCGCTGGTTGATGAATGATTCAATACGTTCATACAAAACTATCAGAGTGGGCTTGTATAATTGGTCTGGGGGGGGGGACAGCAATCTATACCACATAATGCAGAAGCAAGGAAAAAATGTGTTTATAAGTCAACTACATATTTAGTTTGCCCAAACATTAAGTGAAGAAACACAAAAATACAACCGGGAACATTGCATACTAGGGCTCTCCCTTGCTTGATGTGTACTTTTCACACTGTGAAAGTGCTGTCGTCTCCTGTGTCGCAGTATCTCTAACACAGATTACAACTTCGATATTATTATAAAGTGTTCGATTTATGAAAGTGCTGGTTTTGATATAGCAATTTATGTGTATCCTAGTCGCTACACTGTAAACAAACAGTAAATGCGGAACCTTGTGATGCAAAGTACATGAACGTGACAAAACATGGATGTGAATTGCCAGACGAGCCTCTTTTGTTTGTGGTTCGTTTTATATGTACTGTGACAGGCAAACTGTTTAGGGGTAAACTTGCCAACTGCTGGTGTAAAACCCTCTGGTTTTGTTCTGTGGGCATGCCTGTTCAGAGAAATATGTCAACTGTGGAGGCCACCATTTATCATTGACACGTGACAGTGAGCCTTATGGGAAAGTGTACTAGCGGTACCTAGATCTGCAACACCTGTCTGTGCAGTTTCACGGTCTGTGGGAAAAGACGTCGTTTCTTTTGCCAGGAAACTATTTTGCAAAGCTGGTTAATTAGCCCAGTAAAAGTGACAGATACATTCAAGTGGACAAAAGGATAGGTTTGGACAGCAACTACACGTATATATCTATTATAATATTAAAACAATGTGGGAACACTTAATTGATGTCTTTGAAAAGTGCTGCTTTTATATTAATCAAATAAAAACTAAATAAAAGGAACACTGCCTTTACATTTTATTATGGCTACGACTTATATTCCATGGCTGAACGATACAAGAAGGTTAAACTGATTTATTTCACAATTTAAAAAATAGATTCTGACATTATATGTGCCATTAAATATGATATTGCTAATACTTTACATTTAAAATGCAGGCAGATCACTAACATATTTTGAAGTATGACCATGCACATGACTGTGTTGGTAACTATACTTGTGCTGTAATATTCAGTCTCAGCTTGTGAACTCTGTTTTTTTTAAACACAATGCTGATTTGTGAGTAGCAGATAACATGGTGTTTAAACACAAAGAAGTAGCACAGTGATGGTCAGTTCAGCTGCTGACAAGGTTTGACTGTTTAAATTTACAGCAAGTTAGTTACTGGCTGAGCAGAATAACCAGCTAGGTAAATAAATGTTTTCCGGTTGCTTTGGGAAAAGCACAGCCAAAGTAATACCTGTAGTAGAAATGATTTAAGTGTGATATAACGCCCTGAGGCAAACCAAAAAAACCATAAGGATTATCCATACAGAGAGGTGAGGAGGATTTTGGAAGCTGATGGATTTTAAAACAGTAATTCTAGGCAAAATATTTGTAAGTGACTTTGCAAAGCCTAACAGATTAGCATGTCTCAAACTGTGGTCTTCAAATACACATTAATTAGCTCCTGACTGACTTTTGAAGCACCATATGAAGTGTCTTGCCATGTAGTTAATTACTCCAATAATTCAATTAACAGGATCTGAAAACGAGGAAGAAGTGGCACAGTCTGTAGTTTTGCCGCAGAAGGATTCATGAGGTATAACTATAGCGCCGCATTCCAGTACAGCTGTCGTGACATTTTACAGCTTTGGTACATGCAACTCTGCATATGCAATGCCCTAAAAGGGTCAAATTTAAAACAATCATGATATTAATAAAATGCAGGGAGAGAGCTGGCAAATCCCAAACAACTGCACTTGCAATTATAAATAAACACAAATACAGTTTTTGAGAGCAATTAATGTGTCAATTAGCATTATAGCCCTGATCAGGGCCGCTAACAACAGGGGAACACTGGGTCAGCTGTCCTGGGTCCTGGGTCAAGAGAGGTCCCAAAAGGGCCCTCTAAGCTCTATATGATCTGCTGGAATAGAAGGGGGGGCTTTGAGATTATCCCTTCCTAGGCCTGAGCAAGTCACACAGCAGGACTAGCCATGATGGTCGCAGAAAAAACGGGAAAAGCACAGAAACTAAACGAGATCATCTGCTCTGCAGCTCCCAATTCTCACCTTACACAATTATAGCGTATATGACACAAGGGCATCTGTCAGATGGTCACTGCTCAGTCCTGGCAGTCTCCCACAAGTACAATGTTTTTCACTTGAAGTGCTACGTACCCATAACTTCAGCTTTGGACACTGGGGCAGATGTGAGGACTGCATGGATACACACAGAGGCACAATATCCTTGACAGGATGCTGCAATTGGTTTAACCCTCAGAAACTAAATCAACACCTTTGCCCTGTTCTGAAAAGCAGGACCCAGTAAATAGGTTGAAGCTGTGCTGAAGAAGTGACACCACAAATACAGTACATGCCTATACATTTTACTACCTATAAGCCAAGATGCATACTGTTTTAATGTACACAAATTACAGCATATGGACATCCACAGAAGACAGGCACCACGTGACTAATTTTATGTACTTTGATGAAGGATAATTTCAATTTAGCCACTACTGTGATCAGGGATTAATTTGCACTAATAAAAACACCTTTAATGCTTATTTGGTCAATATAAAGTTAGACCTGGCCTGCACTTTTACAGGTAACCACTGCAGATTCAGTATAACCAATGTAGCAGTGGTAATTGAGGTACAAACTACAATGGTTTATGTAATTTCAAAGTTTTTTGGTTTCCTACCCAACAACCGCAGTTAAGTGGCAATTTCAAGGAGAAGACGATGAGCTGTGACGCCAATATCCTGTGTGCAGAGATCTGGCAAGTCATCAAGATCAAAAATAAACGCAGGAAATCGTTCCCAAGGGCTATGGGATTAATCAGTTTTTACTGGAGTAAAGTGAGAAGAAACAATGCAGCGTGCTCGACTGGCCCTGTGCTTGTGTGTTCCACAGTGCACCGTGGGTAGGCCACGCTCCTGGCGATGCGTGCATAAGGTCCTCCGCTGCTGTTCAGCAACTGGTAAAGTTCACCTTGAATAACCGCGGTTTTTTCAGAAAGTTACTGAAATAAAAAGAATTGCTGCAGATGGGAATAAGATTCCGCGGTGTTATATTTTTTAAATGATGGGTCTGTGATGCGGAAAACGACCACAGAATTATTTTTATTTTATTCGGATACGTTTGATAAGTGGGGTAGTTCACATGACACTTTTTTGAAAACGACAGGTCTCCACTGCAGCGCCTGACAGAACATTTGTGAACTGCTGCCGTGTTATTTACGTCTCATTTATGGGCGGCGTTGTGCTTCAAACGTGACTATCATGGGAATACGTGATGCGTCTATTCTTTATGTCTGTGTCGCTAGTAATGAGCGATGCATAATTAAATACGTTTGCAAAATAAACAGAGCCAGAATTGCTCCCATTATCATAAAAGCAGTATTCATAGAACTTTTAAATAGTTGTGAGCTGTATAAAAATATGAATTCTTTGAGCAATATAATGATACGAAAGCTCCAAGCGCTAAACATTTTTTAAACATAACGCCTACGTTAATTAGCAGTGTACTGATGGAACGCTACTGCATACATCTATTCCAAAGCTGTAAACATTTGAGGTTTTGTTACAGCTACAGATGATAATGAGAGGAGGAATCGCTGATCGACTTGAAGACATTTTCTTTCTTCCAGGCACGTGAATTTCAGACATCTGCTTGTTAGTGACGCATGCTTAAATTCTGCGAGCTCATCACCGGACCTTCACGACTGACATAAACAACTCGAATCAGTCGCAGGCACCGTGACCCGAGCGCGCACGCAGTGACGCCTTTCACGTGCTCGTCACGCGTGTGAACTCAGACGCAGCTACTGCTCTCCGCACGCGCTCTTCTGAAATAAACTATTTTGCACCTCTAAAGTCTTCCAGATGTTCCGAGTCACCTTGACACAAGAGCTTCTGATCCTGTCAGAAAAGGTGAGGACAGGGTTCGGAAGTGAGACTGATGGAACGTACACTACAGAGAACGAGTCCAAGCTAGAGTTGAAGGCCACAAAAAATAAAAAATAAAAAATAAAAAAGAAAATAATGGGGGGGCGGAGTTGGAGCTCTGCACTTCGCACCACAAAAAAGCAGAACACGTGTCTGACAAACAGCAGTGTGACAGCAATATTAGGAAACTTATGAAAGTTCTCACATCTTTACAATGATTTGTCAATAGCCGAGGGACACAATGACATTTTAAACCAAGGTAATGACGTGTCTATCAGGAGGAGGCACACAGTGTCAATTTTCCAGTTAAAGATCTGAGAATAGGATCATTCTCGGTGGACCAGGAGCTAAGACATAATGGCTTGACGTGCACAAGCCAAAGCGTGTGAAGGAAGGAAACTCACACAAGCACAGAGGCAGATGTTTTATTCTCTTTGCACAGAGTACAAGGCTGGGACTCATTCCCAAATGAGCATGACTGCATCATAAATGTTAGGATACATCATGATATTTGATAAAATCTGTCATTAAAAAATATTATGTTTACGTTTGTGTTGCTTTGTTTTATTAAAATATCACTGATGGAGTTTAAAAGAGATTTCAAATACAATGAACCCATAATTAAGGAAGAAATTTTTCATTACACTGTTCCAAAAAATTTATTACAATGTGTGCTGGTACGTCCTAAATTAAATCAAGCTACTTTATAGGCTACCAGAGCATGATAATTACCTTGGCAACACTTTGCTTCAGATTTTCCTCGTTATTTGTCATCAAAAATTAATTTCCAGATTCCAGCGGCAATGATCATGTGCCACATTTTACCTTGCCATAGTTGAGTAATGTAAATGGTTACACATTAATTTTCCAAAAATGTAATGCCAGAAGTGTTTTTTACCTTGTTTTGGATTCAGCAACTCAGATGGATGTTGAAGCCCTTCAGAAGTTTATTACCACTATGGAACCACTCTGAGCACTCTTCTTCCTGTCCATGTTTTAAGCAGTACCTGTTTTTGACATAATCAAAGAGGTTTCCCCCATGATCTATCCAGTGAGGGTATTGCTTTTTAGTTCTTGAATAAAACAACAACAATACATCCTCTAGCAGGACCACCAAATGGTCAATAACCTTACAGCACGTAAAGCATCTATGTCTCAATCTGAAGGCATTTTCACAGCACGTGTGTTGTGCCAGACAGAGAAATCTATCCAGTGAGGGTATTGCTTTTTAGTTCTTGAACCCATGATCTATCCAGTGAGGGTATTGCTTTTTAGTTCTTGAATAAAACAACAACAATACATCCTCTAGCAGGACCACCAAATGGTCAATAACCTTACAGCACGTAAAGCATCTATGTCTCAATCTGAAGGCATTTTCACAGCACGTGTGTTGTGCCAGACAGAGAAACAGACAGACATATAAACTTTATAACCCCAAGGGAAATTGCAGAAAAAAAATCTAAATGTTTATCTTAGCATTAATGAAAATTTTCCACAATATAGTGTGGAATAATTTGTGGAAATAAACACGACTGATGTTTTTAAGTGTGCTCGCTTACTGGTACCAGACTATCGTGTGGCGACAGAGAAACGGCAGTGTCTTTCACTCAGAGAACCGAGGTTTCGTAACTTTGCTTACTTTTCACACTCTCTGTCAAATGGTATTGCCACAGGGAACTGTTCCCGTTTACACATTCAGCACACGGTCACGATGGAAAATGAGTCTCCTTTTACAATAAAGCAGCGTAACATTGAGTGGCCTATCAAAAAATTGCACAGCACCTGGACTCCTGGATAAGGGCACATTATTTTAAAATAAGAGCTTCAAATGATCTCCATATTAATTATTTATTAGAACAGATAATGAAAGTTTCACTTTCTTTTCTCTTTGAATATCACTTTCAAACCTTACTAATAAAATCACAAAACCTTTTCTAACATATTTGACTATAACAGCCTGATTGACATTTTACGTTTTTAAGGAAGCATCATGAACAAACGATGCTGCAGATGTGATGAATGTTTAGCCTTTGTTTTGGCTATTTTGTATTAAACTACTTCCATGCTGATGTGACACGGAAACTCCAAAGGTGATTCAGATGGTGGACGCATTCTGACCACAGAAGACAAAATACGCTACACAGTCAATGCTGTTACGCTCAGAGTAGAGTTATGCTAACACCATTCCGGATCTCCCCATTAGCTGTACAGTGCCATCATTTTGTTTCAGCAGCGCGGTCAATTGAATTGCAGTCATTAAGAGAAGAAATGGCATGACGTGGGAAAACGAGAGGACTTTTTAAGCTGCAAATGCAGAGGATCTTATTGCATGCACTGTATGAGTAGCTAAGGTAGTAGCAAACATTTGTAAAATAAGATGCTTTAATGCTTCAGGCAAAGGGTATTTTTATTGTTTTACACTAGAATTGAAAATGCTGTCTGTAAATATCCACAGATAAGTAGCTGCTCTGAGGTACAATATTACAACAATCACCTTCTGCTTTTACCTTTAAGACATGAAATACTGGTCAGTATGGAAGACCTGCCTGGTACAAAGTATGTTCTTATAATTACAGTAAATTACGTATGCAGATAAGTTTGAACGTGCATGCCTTGTTTTTAATTTCCGGCTCAGCATCTTCAATGTACAATATGTATCACAGAGTAGGATCATCACAACACTCTCAGGTGTATGCCATCTTTCTGCCATTATACTGTAGTTTAATGGAGTTGTTTTGTTCCATATTGCACACTTTTATCTGTACCTCCATATTCTCAAACCACTTATCAGTGAAGTACAGTACCTCCCTATTCTTTCACCTTCCTATTCTGCCTTAGGACCACCTGATATTGACTTTAGAATATAAAATTTTCTGACCACAAACCTCTTTGTTTTATCTGCCACTCTCTTTAAAATTATGTTTGTGATTTGTAGATTTAAAGCCACTATTTTCCATTTCTTCAAGGACTCATTCATTTTCAGTTTGCCTCGTATCCATAACCCAAATTTTTCTGTGTTAAAAAAAAGTTAAGGAACATGAAAACTGCTCTAGAGAGAACATTGATATTTCATTTTGTCTGGACTTTGTTTCAATAATTTATTTTAATATTACATTATTTGAATATTATGTCAGCAATAAATGGCAGTGTCACCAGAGCTAGACACATAATTCACTATCCCAGTCTTTCAGGACCACTGTTCTTATTAACATGTCTTGACCACCTGTCACTGATATTGGCTTTTCAACTGAAGTAAGTTAATGTATCTTTTTAATGATAGCATCGGTATGCTATTCATAAGAAAGGACTTTTATAAGTTTTATCCTGGATCATGCTTTCCGATGGCAGAGGAGTTAAAGTGCAATATGTTTAAAATGTCACCTGACAACGAGAAGGCTTGGATGCTCCTGTGCTGTGGCCGGGCGGCCTCAGACTCACCAAGACCAGTGCCCTGCGACATGGTCACTCAGACCACACTCTGATTACCAGCAGCACTGTACCACAGAACATTAAATTCTTAATGGTGTGGCTCTTTATCTTTCGACTCTGCAAGTTGTTACCGGCCAGGGCCCCTGCTTGTTTGACAGAGCAATCGGAGGCCCGGAGTCTGCTTGATTCGATAATTTCCAAGAGGCCTCCTTTCTCTCATCGCCTGAGTGACGGCGCCAAGGTTAGAGCGAAGCCTCGGCTCCCTTCTTTATTCATCATTCATTTATCGTAAGAGGCTGCTTATCCTGGCCAGGGCCACAGCTGAGCCGTGGTCTCCCCAGACAATCAGCAGAGAGAAGGTGGAAGCAAGGGCGCACCAAGGCGCTACCACCTACTCAATGTGCCCGTCAATCACAGGGAAAAACGGGGGGACACTCGGAGGGAGACAAGGCATTGGTATTTCCACCAATACGCTGGCTGGAAGCCAATAACATTGTATGAACCGCACTGAGCAAAATCACACTGGACACACTGATACTTTTTATAATGCAAATGTACTATTCCTTTATTAACACATCAGCACAAAAGCACACATGATATTATTAAAAAATCAGGGTTGAAATCCAAGCAATAAGGTTAAAGTTCCAAAATAGCAAGCCGTGGTAAAAACTGGAGCAGAGCAGGCAGATCTTTGGTACAAGGATACAGGAGCAGGGGCTGGGAGAAACACTGGGAACACAGGTAAGGGCAGAGAGATGGGCTCAAAAACCAGAACTTACAATAGCTCAATTAAGACAAATATCTAACTAACAGCTCATGGGTAGAGGCTGATTATAAAAAAGTGGTACTGATTACTGATGACAACAGCTGATTTCAACATTGAGGTGACTGAGATCTCAACCATATTCCACTTTGTGCTGGCTGAGGGGTGTGGTGTGGTCAGGAGCAGTAATGATGACTTTATTTTATACTGTAAAGTAATCTTGCATGTAGAGTGAAAATATAAAAAGCTTGTTGAAATGCAAATGTGATCAACGTGGAGTAAAAATCTATTAGTATGTAAAACCTGAGCAGTTGTGACTTTCATTAAACTGAAAAAAAAGAGTAATTCTCCAGTTACACATTCTATTTGCATTTAAACTCTCCCTGACATTGGAATAAGACTTCAGTGTTGGTATTTTCACTATTAACTGACATTCATGCAAAAAGTAAAGGTGACAAAACCTTATGAAACTCAAGAGCTCTTCATTTTACAGGTGTTCTTCCTTTTCTTATAACATGGTGTGAGAATGCAGATGGCATTTAAAGCAAGACCTGTTTTTGTAAATGTATTACGTACCCTTTATAAGTAGCCTAAGGCAGAATCTGAAACTAAATTGAAGGTAAATGTGCGCTTACAGCCATTAATGGAATCAATTACTTGAAAGTGTAAGACAATCTCCTAGTGTTGCCACATTTAAATCTAGGTTTAAGACATACTTATTATCTAAAGCCTATGACTGAAAGTTCTTATTTAATTTTCCTTTTAATTTTTTGTCATGTATATATTTTTAAAATCTTTTTTTATATGTATTTGATTTTTTTTAAAATTTAAATCTTTATAATATTTGCTATGGATTTATTTATTTTTAATATGGTTTTTGTCTTTATTTTAGTATACATTTATTCTGTGTTGATGTTTTCTTTTAATGTAAGCACTTTGAATTGTATTGTGTACATAAATTTTGCCTTGCCTTAAAATGGAGCACCTGCTGGTGTGGAATGTTATAATGCTCGGCAACGGCACAAGTCCCAGAATAACACAGAATTATTTACACATTGTTTTAATATACGTACGTAGATATTACACAGTCTCTTTACTATACTGCAACCCTACTCTTATACTATTTTACATAGTTTCTCAGTAAAAAGAGATTGTCACACATTAGGTTTCTGCAGTCATATTGTAGCCCTCATAATTATAATACTTAGCAATATAAAAAATACAAACTTGTTCTCACCTTGTCAATTTGGGAAACCGTGTGTTGATTTACAGAAAAAAAGAATAAAGAATTTGGTAAATTTTGAGATAAGTCTGCAACAGAACAAAGAGTTGAAAAAGTGGATGTGCTGAATACTTCCTGGAAGCACTGCATGTAATAGAAGATGAGAGCCAAATACTAAACAAGTTTAAATAATGAACAGTACAGTAGGGATTGGTTTTAGGTGTTTTTGTGCTGCTTATTAAGTATTCTTCTCATCAGGTGTTATACTGGATATATTCAAGAGTTAGTTAGCCAGTTAGGCCAATGCTTTAGGAACCAAATTTAAACACAAGTAAGGAGTGAGTAATATACTGCTAGCCACTGATGTAGCTAATGTATGTGACAGCTGCCTCTGACACCAGTGACCGCTCCATTTCCTGACCCAGACTGAAATTCGAGGATGATTGCAGTGAAGCTGTCCTTAAGCGGTGTCTGCTTTAATTGTCATTTTCGTTATGCTCGGACATCTAGCAGTTGTAAACTTTATTTTCACTGGATTCCTGCTAGGTGCACACAGACTTTAACATTCCTTTGCTTACCTAAAATATTTCAATTGAGCTGATTAGCAGTCTTCTTGCAAGTCCTCAAATAAATTGAAACTCAGTTGAATGTAAAGCCTTTAGCTGCTGGGCTCTAAGTTTACATAACAGTCTTTCATCTTATGTATGGGATGCAGATCCAACTGCTCTAGTTAATTGAAGACTGAAAATCTACTGCATTCAATTCACCATACCTACCCCTGGTGTAATCATGTTTCTGCCATTGCTGTGAATGCTGTCGTTTACTTTCCTTCACTCCAGCATCTGCAGTGGCCACCTACATGACCCTCTGCCCTTTGTGCCTGTGTGACCAGTGCTTTGAATGGACACCATCTGAGTCAGATTCTATGCCTTTACACCAATTCCAAGAGCAGCATCTTGGGTACAGCTGAAGTCCGGCTGGTCTCCAGAGAGCTGCATGTAGCACTGATCAACAAAAGGACACAGCCAAAGACAACTTCACACTTAAAATCACACATGGACAATTTTCAATGGTTTGCATCATGGTAGGGTATCCATAAGTATTCAAGTGACAGTTCACCACTAGTGTATTGCCTCCCCCACCCTTATCCCACCCAAGGGTCTCTTGGGTTCTTCTTCCTGTTATCTACCTTTTCCTGTGTGTTTACTGTTTTGCTTTGTAGACATTTGTATCCTAACTTCACCAATGTGTGCTATCTTAACTCTAATTTTTGATTATATCTGTTGGTAATGGTAATATGTGAACGAACTGAGCTGCACTGTATGATGTATGTATCGGCCATGCTTTAGGATAGGATAGGATGTGGTTTTATTGCCATTTCAGCTGTATACACTTGGTACAGCACACAATAGCTGCTGTTACATTGACATTCTTCTTCAATCAGATTGAAATCATTCTGATTAACGATTCCAACTTTACTGTTTACATGGACGTTAATCCGAATAAAAACTTTTGTGATATTTTTGTTCCGCCCACTTTGACGTATGTACCAGAAATACTGTACCGAAAATAGTTCAATAATTTTGCCAAAAATTGCGTTCAATAATTTAAAATCTTTTAAAGTTTCCAACAAATACGTAATACCTGCTGCAGACCAGTTTTGCTTTGTTGCCACCATTTTTCTGTCCCTCCCAGAAACACATTACATCACCTAATATACATCACCTTTGCCAAACAGCAGTACACTGAACTGGGTATGTGGGGTCACCCATGATGCTGGAGGCCTTGCGGGTGCAGCGTATATTTGTAAATGTACATCATAATGGACCCAGAGAGGCCACTGTGTGCTACAGCCGCACTGCCATCTTTAGATGAGACAGCATCGGTTAACGCGTTTAACGTCATTCTCCTATCTTGTGACAACCGCTCTCTCGGCAGGAGCCACTTTGCCGCAACGGGACCTCTTCCTGTGCTTCCTTTGACTCAAAAGATTAACAGATCCATCTGCAAAGTCCCGGTGACAAGTTTAGAAATGGAAGAGCTTCCTTTCCAGCTAAAGCCTTGCCTGTCACTGACAAATATCAATTTGTTCAAATGAATTACGACTTTGTCTGTACAACTTATCTCTGTGAGATTGCGGTGTCAAAGGGGGTCATATTTGAATTCCTGCCCCCTGGATTCCACCAAAGATCATATGATACAGGGACTGATGCTAGAATCTGAAGTGCAGCAGAAAAGTTAAATCACATCTTCATTGTGTTACTGTTGCCTCCCTATAGCTGAAGGATACTTTCCTAACATGGGTGCTTAGGTGACCTTATACCTACTAATCGCATGGACTTCTCTGTGCCTCAACAATTGTGCAAGATAGCTTAAGCCACAAGATGATGGACACTGTGAGGGAAGCTAGGGTTTTATACAGAATATTTCTTTGAAAAGCCCTTCTCATATTGCCTAGATATCAGAGTCAACATCCATTTTTTTAAAATCCAGATTCTTTTAAAATCTTAGCCTATGTCTTTGTCTTTGCGTATGTTGGGTAGTGCTCAGCTGCCAGTGCAAATAGCTACACTTGTGTTGCCCGACTGTATTGCCACACGTTTGCTTCAGCCATTCATGCATGGGTAGAGCCTCACAGCTACAAGACTGTGCCTTTAGATCCGAAGGGTCTACAGCACACCACATTGCACATTTCTTTTCTGAGGAAATTCTCACCATCATTCAGCTTCTTGTTGCTCCTTAAGGGAGTTCAGCCTTGAAGTCCAGCACAGTCTGTCAGAGAACTCCGATGGTCCCCTTCTTTTGGCTAATAAGTTTTCTTTGTGTTGCTCCACCATTGACTGTCTGTTTTGAAGTTTTTTTTTTTAGTTTTCTGTGCCTTTGATGTTTTTTATTTATTATTTTATAGTCCCTATTTGTCCTTTCATCGGAAGTATGCAACATCCTAGCAAACACAACCGAAACCTGTGACAGTAGCTGTCTGAAGACTATAAATGAAAGTGATGTTTGCAGCTGGGCATGCTCAAAAAGGAAATGCATGCCGGAAGCTCGTGACATCACACCAGATTCAAGCATGAAGTACCCATGCAGAGTGTAAGACAGCTGATGTAACTCTTTGAAATGCATCGGATCACCAAAGTACAGCTTAAAGGAAAAAAGGCCTTCTTCATTATTTATGGAAGTGGTACTGAACCTTCTGTCATTGCGGTCACACACAACACTTCTGCTTTGAAGCGTTAACCTCTCATATGTTCAGGTGATGCTGCAGATATGCAGATCTTACATATTGCATTATGCAATTTAAGGGAAACAGCGACAGAAACAGATATTTGTAAACAGTAAATACAAATAATTCATAATAAATGTACATTTAAGAACACATACTCAAAAGAATTTAAAACTATCTTAATAGAATCCTAACACTTTTAATTCCTTTATTTCTAGCCACACTGTATATATATATTTTTTATCCCCACGGATGTAATTGTCTTGGATCAAATTTGAAGGTTTGGTCTGTACTTACTAGGTGACAAATAGCTTAGGCCAGCAATCCCTCTAGAAAGTTTTGAGCTCCAACATGCCTGTTAAGGACAAAGTGTACCCATTTCAGAGGTGTGAGAGATTGCACTGGATAATTTCTGTGGTAGAGGAGCATTTCTATTGAAATGGATCCTGTCCTCACATTGATTTCCCTTGGGGAAAACATTCACTGCAATTCCAGAGAGTCAAACATGGTAGAAAGTTTAAAACCACAATTCTGTTCCTGACAGTAGTTAGTTCAGTCTGTTTTTATGATCTGTGTTATTTAAATGCAAGGCCCTCTATAATATAAAAGCATTCAACTGTAAACTCTGTGAAATCTGCTAATTTATGGTTTAAATATAACATAGTGCTCATATAACCTATCACTGAAATATGAATTTTACTTAAATGCATGCATGTTTTTTAATCTTTTGTTATATGCAACTACAGCGCTTTAAACCTTCAAAACAGAGATTTGCATCAAAGAAGTGATTTTAGTGCAAAGTTATTTGTAGTATTAATAATACAGCATTACTTGTGTTTTACTGGTGCAAAGCAACAGCTGGAGAAATGACAAGTAACAGCGATACAGTAGTACTTTAATTTGTTACTGATTTAACAAACTTGACACAAACACCCAGTAATCCTCTCACAGTGACAAATGTTTTGAAGCCAAAGGATGAACCCAAAAACCAAGACCAAAAATCTGAATTTTCAAACAATGCCAGACATAAAAATTTAAGATCTCATTGATCAAAAAAAAAAAGATACGAGAAGTGAAGGAGGTTGGATGGGATCAGACAGGAACAAGGAATCGGAGGACAAGGAATCGGAGGACAGGCCATGAACACACCACAGCATGTGAGAAGACCACTTGGAATTACTCACCACAGGAAGAGCAATACATTGTGACTTTGTCCTAACTGAGGAGCATTTGGGCAATTTAGGAGAACAGGTCGAATGGTTTGCAGATGTGAGTAATGAGCTGGTATCTGATCCATGCTGTTTAGGGTGGGACTCGTTATTGAGGTGAGCGTGTCACAACTACACAACATAAGGCAAATAACCTGCTCTTTTTGATTTAGAACTTATTCAGAGAATCCATAAATAAAAGTGAACTGATAAAATATGTATAAAGTTTGTTCAGTGAGGTTTGACTATTCTGTTTAAACATTACTTAGGAGGTGGAGAACAGGGCAAAAATGGGAGAATAAAGTACAGTAATATTTTGAGAAGTCATCTTTTGTGTACATTATAGATTCATGAGCAACGTTCAACTGCTGTGGTTATTTAGAGGAAATCAATCTGGACACCAGATCCATCACAATAAATGGCATCCCTAGCTGTATTGCAGCTGACATCAGAACAGGTGGTCCTCTCAATAGCTGTCACACGTCAGTGACGTAGCTGTGGACGGTATATAATGTGTGGACATCACACCTTTGGCTGAGAAGGGCTGCAAAGGCATGACTCTATAATGACTGCCAGACATTTACAATTATCTCTCAGGCAAGCGGTGGAACTCTCCTGGCCAGCGTTACGGTTCACTGAAAAGGTTCACTGTTGGACTCATTCAAAGGGGCAAGAATGGGAATTAAAGAGGCTGACGCAGTAAGCCAGAGAGAAGGATGGTCCCACGCTGCCCTGCAGCTGGCTGAAGGGTGAAGAAGGGGGAATTAACATCCACCCCCACTCCCTACCCCCTTCGGCATGAGAGAGGATTAAGTCAAAGCAAGAAAAAAAAATGAACAAAGAAATTCAAGAGGAAGTCCACAGTTAAGACTGCAGTGCATCAGGAGGGTTTTTTATGTTGCTGTATAAGCACTGATGACAAATCTCCAGTATAATTTCTGTACATTATACTGTGACTGGTGCCCTGCGCCCTATGTGCTCTGGGATGGGCTCCAGGTTTCCCCGCGACCCTCACTAGGAATAAGCGGTTAAGATAATGGATGGATGGATGGATACTGTGACTGGTATGTTGAGAACATAGCTACAAACCCTATGGTGTCACATGTCCCAATAAGTCCTTTGCTTAAATATCCCTTAGCAAAGTACTTAACCAAATCAAACAGAACATTGTGCTGATCAAATAGGTAAATACTAAGTTGAAGTTAGTTGAAGTTATCGACTGAACATGAAGAAGTAATTAAAGCAATTAACCTGTGCTGCCTTTGCCAATGGCTCTGTTATGCAGAAGGCAAGAAAGGTGTGCCCTTAGCTGTTAGGAAAAAGACGAAGACGAAGAAGAAGAAGAAGAAAACAGCTGGTCAACATCAACCCAGTAATGGAGTCATCTTCCTCTGACCTGATGGGCAAAGACAAGTAAGAGGCAGAAGACCATTCCAATTCCCCCCAAGTAAGATTCCAAGAAAGACAAGACAGAGTGAGTCAGACAGCCCAATAAGCGGATGTCTTTTCCCAGAATTCCACTCACTTCTGTGAACAGCTCGGCTACGACAGATCTTTGTCGTCAACTGTCGAAGAAATGTCCAGGGGATAGCTGTGGAGAGACAACCAGTTACTACCCATCTGAACACGGAAGACTGAATGTGATGTTCAACTGGCTGCTATAGGTGGGACACAGAAGGGGGGAGAAGAACGTTGCCTCGCTCTCAGCCTCCACCTGTGTGTCTGCTCACACTAATGAGTACAGCTCTCACATCTGAGCCGAGGCCTACAACGTTCCCCATCCCTCAAAACAATGAGCCGCTGTTTTCCGTCTCTGCCATGAAGACTCATTACCTGGCTGTCTCTGTTTGTAAACAAATCTGTCCCCTGTCTGCCTGCCAGTCTTTGCGTCAATTTGAAGCATAAAAAGAGAAAAATCCCACGTTATTACACACACTGGTACTGCGGTGCTTTCTTGTGTCGTTTTTTAATAAACTCTTGGTGACAAGACATTTTAGCTAGAATGCAATAGATACTATTTAAACAAATCTGCTGCAGGAAGTTAATACATTCCAATGCTTACAGCTTTTCAGGTTCTTGTGAACATTCTCGGTTCTGGAACGCAGAGGACAGCCTTCAAAGCCATGCACCTGAAACAAATAGTTGATAGGGAGACGTCAGGGCTCAGGCCAGCGGCGGACTGGCTGACCCTTTCAGTGGTCATATGGGAGGTTTTTGCATCTGTGACCCCCTCTGCTCCCAGCCCAGCTGAATAGTTCAGGTGCACAATTAATGATGATGGATGGATGTGACCTGTGATTGTGCTCTGTCATTTTTCAAACTGCTTTCCTATGTGACAAGCACAGCATAATAATTCCTCTGCACACATTCACAAAGCATTACACCTGCAGTAAGGGTCAATGTGCCAATACTTCCACACATTCACTGACTATACAAATGTTGGCTGCACTAAAATATGGACATTTGGAACATTTCCTATTTAGGAAATCTTTTTTATGCTTGTAAAAGCAGAAATAAAACACTGGCTTTAACAAAGAAGTCTTTGTTTTAAAGCCGTTAAACCCACTTCTCAAATCCAAATCATATTCTACGTTCTGAGAATCTGATGTGTCTCTGAAACACAAATTTTAAAAATACTGAAATAACCAAGTATTTAAATATATTACTCACATTCTCACACATTTACACGTTTTTAAAATGTGAGATCAGCTATAGTGACACAGTGATCAACACTAAAAACTCATGTGGACTAAAAACATAACCACAGTGGAAAACAGATGATCCTTTGGGGCATGGTGTTAGCAATTTCCCACCCAGCATCTAAATGCTGCCACTTATAAATAAACAGTCTTGGAAAAAATTTGCAGAAAATTAACTGGTCTAATTTGTTGTTTTTTTTTTTTCCTAATCAAAACAGTGCGGAGTTTTTCCTGAAGCCTTTCTCCTGCCGTGTAAGTTCTATTTACTCTTCATCCAATTTTCACACCTACCAACCTAACACTCAGAGCAATTACTTTGACTGTTTTTAAAGGTACTGAAATGCGGCCAAAGCAGATGGAATTTAGTGGGGAACCTGTAGTCATGTGGTTTATTTATATTTTTTAATATTTAGAAAATCACTGGAAATGCTTATGTGGTAGAGCTGTTGACACAGCACAATGCTCTTGTGAATGCTGGACATGTGCCCAGCCACTGAGGGAAAATTCCCTGCGGGCTTTCAGATTACCTACCTGGACATGTTAGCACTAATGAGGAGTATTAAATAGCTCTAAAACACTAAGATTTATTTGCATATCGCACGGGAACACCCAGCAGACAACAGAAACTGTAAATAGTTATTGTATTCCCACTGATTGTCTAACTCATATCAAACGTTTAGTAATCATTGAACTATAATGTAAATGTTAATGTATTCATTTTGAAATTCTAGAAATAAGTATGTTTTTATTTGAAAGTTCAGTTTGTTTGCAAGATGTTTTGTAACATAATCATTTACCTTCACTGGAGTGTACATTTTTGTACAGGCTCACAGTTTGTTGTATGGGTCCTTTTTGTCGGACACATTTCCTGATTCCTGCCGTGGAAAAGCCCCCGTCTGTTTCCACTAGCGCTCCGCTTTCACCACTGTTCTCGCTATCGATATTTTGATTACTGCACGGTTTGGGGGCAGAAGTACAGAAATGGCAAACGGGACAAAAAGTAATACAGAGACCTGGGGGCACACAGTGTACTGTGACAGGCAAAGACAGGAAGAGATATAGAGAGCAGACAGACAGAATTAGATAGAAATGAAAGGCAGGGGAACTTACATTTACGTTTATTCATTTAGAAGATGCCTTTGTCCAAAGCAACTTACAAATAAGTAAGAGTACACAAGCATATTAAAAACAAGGTGAGGCAATAGTTGAGAATCCAGCTAATGGTAAGTGTTGTTGTAAAGTCAAAATGTCTCGGTATCTGTGCCTTAAAACTTTTTCAAGGCTGGGATGTTTCTACCCTTGCAGACCCGTGCCCTGTGAACCGATTAACTGTGGGCAGCGCTGCATCCTTCCAGACAAATTGCATCTGTTTGACTTAATTAGGGGCAAACTAGTGCTGGTAAATTCTGATGGATGGCTTGAAATGGGTCTTGATGCACATTGTGCAGAACTGAGAAAACAACAGATTATTGTGGCCACTACAAGTAGGTAGACGGTGGTTAAGTGCTTATGTGCTGGGTTTAAAAATCCTGCTTTTTAACAGGAAGTCAGCAGGGTTTGTCCTTTCTCTGCCTTTTAACTTTTTTTGATACCAGAGTGGGAGAAACAAATGACTGAGCCACTGAGTAACCCACACATTTCAGCTGACGCTGTGTCCTAAAAAGGTGGTTCCTCCCAAAAATGTTCCATTGACATTGTGTTTGCTGACAGGAGACATCGGTAAATATTTATGCTGAAAGGGACAGTAGCTTGTGTTTGCTACGATGGCACATGCAATTACACGGCTCATTCTCACATTCTGCAGGAAGCCAGTAAAGACACACAATGATACCAGATGGAATTAAACCAACATTTAAAATATTTTGTATATACTGTATATATCCAAAAAAAATGATGCCGACTTGCCCCGAGTCCAATGACATGTCCTTCAAGGAGCTTCATGAGCTCAGCCAGCCTCTCTGCACAGGCCTGCTGTGTGCTTTGGACATGGAGTTAAAGAGGTAGTGGGCGCTTAGTTGAACTTGGGACATGCGTTTGTGGAGGTGCGAGTGTACTGCACCAAAGGTTGGCAGATTTAACCATAACCATACAGTATGTGAAAGAAAGACTGACAGCAGCATTAGTGCCCTACCAAGTACAAGGGTTTTGCTTTGTGCTACATCTTTATAGTAGTATTTAAAAGGGATGGTTACACATACATATCAATCATTAATTTTATAAACAATTAGCCCGGACAGGGTTTCCAGGTGGCATAAAGCCCACCCTGGCTAGCATAGGACTCAAGGCAGGATACGCCCTGCAGAAGGCACCAGGCAGTGCAATACAAGCGCACACGCAGACACACACACACACACACACACACACACACACACACACACACACACACACACACACACACACGGGACTGTACAGTGTCCAGCCTATCTACCCTGCATGACTTTTGACTGTGGCAGGATGAAAAAATACAAACTGACACACAGAAAAAACTACACAGACACACTACACCCACACAGGTGTGGATCAGCTCAGCTTTAAACCACAACCCTTAAGCTATGAAGCAACAAGAAAGCCCTCTGTGCCACCCATGGATTTACTAACTATGATTTATTCATATATTACAATGATATGGCTCAATGAGTCCATGAGATGAAAAATATACATGCTCTTTATATTCTTACGTTTTGTATTGGTTCTTAATTGAATGCACTTTTACAGAAGGGTACAACTTGCAACGTGTCCATGTGGAATTGTAATAAGCGATAAAGCATGGCTGTTGATTAATGGCAACTTTAATGTGCAATATACTTTGGCGCTTTGTTATTTAAAAAGCTCAACATGAATGAGTACATGTATATTAATGTCACTGAGGACGTGTGAGGAATCAGTGGGAAGAACCGCATCCCTTCATAAACTCCACAGGACATAAACAGTTCTTTCTGCCATTTGACTCATTGTGCTGCTTTAATTTTACTCCTGTGTTTTTGGACTGAATACCAGGATCTCTGGCTTCACCATATCTTCAATTCTGTATGTACTTTACCTTTCATATGTCCTGGGAAGACAAAACAGCGTCAAATACAAACCTATGCATGTAAGATTGCGATGTAACTTAATATGCTGACAGGCGCGTTTTTGTATTTTTTAATTTTAGGAGTGAACCCAGGGAGAGCTGGTAGAATGTGATTTAAAGTAGCCATTTAGAGGGGCAGAGAGGGACAGTGAAAGAAAAAGATGGAAAGTAGAAAACATAGATACAGGGACAGAAGAAGTAAGACTGAGAATAAATGAGGTGTGTAGCTGACTGGAGAGGAATCGTGTCATTGCCTTCACTCAGATTCTGAAAGGCCCTCTTCCCCCATTTGAAGCGCTGACAGTAAAAAGGACAGCTCTATCTAAAGAAAGAACTGACATTTTATCTGCAGAAAATATGATGCCCTGAGACCCTCCGGGTTTGTCCATCCTTGAGTGCATTCTTTCTGGCCATAATAGGAATCCTGGGAAATTTCTTATTTAATGTCCTCTTAGTCACTATTTAATTGCCTCTTTAGGCATTGCCTAATTTTTGCACGTTATATATTAATCCCCTTCAAAACAGTCCATTTTGAACATAAATATGCTCAGATTTATAATATATCTATATGGGAGAATACATGTATACTAACTTTGTAACTGAGATATTTCCATAGTCAAGTGTTTAACATTATGTTTACATGTAACAGATTGATGTAGATTGATTATTATCAGGGTAGAATTATAGATAAATGAACGAGGTGCTAAATGTTCGTACATGTATAAGTGAATAAAATATAAAACTAATTGCTGTGGTTGAAAGTGAGTGCATCCATCCATCCATCCATCCATCCATCCATCCATTATCTTAACCGCTTATTCCTGGTGAGGGTTGCTGGGAAGCCTGGAGCCCATCCCAGAGCACATGGGGCGCAGGGCAGGGGACACCCAGGGCAAGGCACCAACCCACCACAGAAAGTGCGTGCATGCTTGTCCAAAAAAAAACTCACTTTACCTGTAATACTACTTAGCACTGGTGGAGCAACTTGTGCTCTACTAATATAGCAATAATGGAAACACATGCAGTAACACGGGTATTAGAAAATCTAATTACATGCATTTGTCTCACTTTGAGGTGCATTTCACTGTATTGTGCAATTCTCAACAAGAATCAGAATCCATGAACCCATGAAAAAAACTGAGAGAAGACCTGGCCTGTATACAGTTCCTTAACTTTTTACAGTTAACAGGACAGCTTTAGAATGAGAGGATCAGTTTTGTTTCCAGTGTTTTCCTCATGAGACAACTGGGCGCTAGTATTTTTCACAGCCACCTGCTGGGCCTCTGGCCTGTTGATGTTCTCCCCTTCCTGCAACTCTCTTTGCCCCCTAATCCTTCCCCCCCAGCTGAATTGTGAAAAATCAGCCACACCAGGAACATACAAGACTCTTGGTGCACAAACACAAAGTCTTCTGGTCATAATTTCTAGCATTAACACTCTGTTAATGCAGTCTGCCTTCTTTCTTGGCCTAGCAGCTGGCTTTTGACTTGTAAAAAAGTTTGTTGACAGTGTTAAGGACACTTGAGTCTCACTTCAACATGTTATGAATTGCACATATTGGGCAATTCTGTGACTGAAGGTAATTGTAATAGCCGGATAAAGTTTGATCAAAATGTTAGAATACATTTGATCAATAATGAATCTGTTTTTACTCTAATGTAAGAAAGCCTTATTAAACATGATTGCAAACAGTCACATGTTTCACAATTAATCTGCTAGCAGCAAGTTGAAAATGTGAAGTCATCTAATTTTGTCACTGTTAACTAGGGCAATTAAGAATCATCTTGTAAAATATTGTAATTAAGACACTTATGGTGACATGAGCAAGGCTCACAGAGTTCATGTGTTTCTACACTCGCGCTACCTAATCTAGAGTGTTTTCCAACAAACAGCCACTGTGTGACGGCATAAAACATGAACACTTCCAAAACAAGTTAATTCTATGTGAAGACAAGATAAAAAAAATGGCAGAAGAATAATTAAAAATTATTCTTATAGTTTATTATGAATTGTACTGTTGACATTTGACGAAGCCATGGAGGAAGTGGGGGGGGGTGTCATTGTATGAAATTGTTGCCTTTTGCAGCCCCAAGAAACAATCAGCAATAAAATTACTATAATCACAAATAAACTCTCCATATAAAAATACGCTGTTACTGTGCTGTTACTTATTCCATAATTGTACATCATCTGTAGGTCACAGTGGCACAGCAATAATGGTTCAGTTGTCTGCACAGAAATAGTACACAACAGTGTGATGCAGAATAATATAGATATGAACCGAGTGGTTTCAGTGCTGTTAAATTTTTGTAGGTGTGACTAGTGGTACACAGGCAATGGGTCTAAATATAGGAGACAGTCAATTATAATTATACACATGCATGTGTATATACCTAAACACACACACACACACACACACACACACGCTGGGCACACAACTGTTAGGCAAGTTCTGTTTCCAAGGATTAATTTTATTTTTGAACAAATACAACGTTCTCAGTCAATCAAAAATGTTAATAAACCTCAAACCTGAATGTTCAACAAAGGAAAAGTGACTTTTGGCTTTCTCAGGGGAATATGTGCAGTATTATTAAGCAACTATTAGTGTGAAAAATTATTATGCAACTAAATGAAATTCTTCCCCCCAAATCACTTGTTTATTTTCATTTGTAAGAGTAAATATTACAAATAGACAAATCAAAATTAAACAAACACTTCTGGCATGTCAGGAATATTCAGTGACCAGTATGGCCACCCTTCATTTCAGTAAGTGCCATGAGCCAGACATGGAGTCTGTCAGTTTCTTGATCTGTTGACAATCAGGGTTTGCTGCAGCAGCAACCACAGCATCCCAGACACTGTTCACAAGTGTATTGTCTTTCCTCACTGTAAATTTCATTTTTATGAGGGGCCCACAAGTTCTCAACAGAGTTTGAGACAGGTGAGGAAGGGGGCCAGGTCATTATTCTGTTGTCTTTGAGGCCTTTGCTGGATAGCCAAGCAGTCGAGTACTTGGATGCGTGTGATGGAGAACTGTCCTGCGTAAAAATCATGGACTTCAATGATACAGACATATTCCTGTACCGCTGTTTGAAGAACGTTTCTTCTAGAAACGGGCAGTAGGCTTGGGAATTCAGTTTAAGTCCATCTTGAATCTAAAAAGGTCCAGTTAGCTCATCCTTAATAATTGCAGCTCATACCAGTGCCCCTCCTCCATCTCACTGGCATCTGACCTGACGTGGTGCCAAGTCTATTACTGATCCACCCACAGACCCATCCATCTCGTCGATCTAGAGTCAATCTCATTACATCTATCCATAAAACCTTTGAAAAATCCGTCTTTAGATATTTCTAGGCCCAGTCTTCATGTTTTAACTTGTGAGTCGTCTTCACTGGTGGTCGTGTTTCAGCCTTCCTTACCTTGGCCATGTGTCTGAGCAAAGAACAACTTGTACTTCTGAGCACTCCAGGTAGGCTGCAGGTCTGGAATATGGTAACAATGGAGGATAATGGGTTTCTGGTGCTTTCACATTTAATTCTTGTCAAGTCTTTTGGGGTTAATTTGCATCTTTTCTTCTCCACTAGTTTTTGTGACCCTGTTGACTATTTGCAATAAAACATTTGATTCTCTGGTGATCACGCCTCAATAGTTTAGCTATTTCAAGAATGTTGCATCCCTCTGAAAGGCGATTTACAATTCTCAACTTTTCAGTGTCAGTTAAATCTCTTT
>JABJVR010048547.1:0-24192 GCA_025773905.1 Chitala chitala
GGCAGTATGTGTTGTCTAACTGAGACAGTGAGTACGGCAGTATGTGTTGTCTAACTGAGACAGTGAGTACAGCAGTATGTGTTGTCTAACTGAGACAGTGTGTACAGCAGTATGTGTTGTCTGAGACAGTGTCTACAGCAGTATGTGTTGTCTAACTGAGACAGTGAGTACAGCAGTATGTGTTGTCTAACTGAGACAGTGAGTACGGCAGTATGTGTTGTCTGAGACAGTGTCTACAGCAGTATGTGTTGTCTAACTGAGACAGTGTCTACAGCAGTATGTGTTGTCTAACTGAGACAGTGTCTACGGCAGTATGTGTTGTCTAACTGAGACAGTGAGTACGGCAGTATGTGTTGTCTAACTGAGACAGTGAGTACAGCAGTATGTGTTGTCTAACTGAGACAGTGTCTACAGCAGCACGTGTTGTCTAACTGAGACAGTGAGTACAGCAGCACGTGTTGTCTAACTGAGACAGTGAGTACAGCAGCATGTGTTGTCTAACTGAGACAGTGTCTACAGCAGCACGTGTTGTCTAACTGAGACAGTGTCTACAGCAGCACGTGTTGTCTGGCACAAACAGTGTTAACAGCATCACGTGTTGTCTGACAAAGGCCTGGGAATGCACAGACATTAAGGAGAACATGCAGTACATGACCTCATTCCTCAGGGAACAGCAGTGTTGGTGTACCTGCCAGTAGAAGCCCTACAGATACCCCCCTGAGAAAGGTATTTAAGTTCAATTGCTAAACAGTAAAACAGAATTGCAAAAAAGGGTGATAATCAGCAATTAAATGCAAACTCAAAAGGTGATCAATTTAATTTTTAGGTAATCCAGAATCTGATGCTGGACTAACCATCAAAATTATTTACATCAGGATGTCCACCTTGTAAATCTTACACTACAGGGAACTCTTTCTGTCATCAAGCCAATCTACTTCATTATTATCTGTGACATATTCAGATTTGCTTAACCTCTCTTCTGTTGACTGAAGGATTTTAATTAGTCCCATTCTGTGTTAAGTACATGTCATTAATATTTCAAATGACTGATGTTCTGGTTTCAGCATTGGGGAAAACTTGCGTGCCAGCAGTACAATATTGTACAATAAATTTTTGAACTTGTTCTTCATTGAAGGTATTTAACATTTATGTCTGTCTATCAGTAAAATGATGTTGATCTTTCATTAGAACATTGGAAACATAATTATCACTCTAAATCGGGAGGAGGTGGAACACCAAAAACAGGTGACACAGGAACTGAATGATCGCTGGGCACTTGTCTCTCTGTGGGGGACGATTAGAAACTTCTTTCCATGGGCACAAAGAAAATTCAGCTCTTGAACAGCTTCCCACCTGAAGTGAGAGGAAAGAAAAGGAGCAGGCCGTGTTCAGCACTGCTAGTGTTCTGGAAGCCATACTCTCTATTTGCTTTGTAATTGAAGCACTTCAATGAGCGGTGCAGTAAAGTCCGACAGTCCCTGTAATTAAACAGTCAGCACCAGGGCAGTATAAGTAACTCCACCTCCACTCATTTTCATATGGTTTGGCTTGTGTACAAAACTGCTACACTGATCTTTGTGCACATTCACAACAACCAGATGGAATGTCCCCATCCTCTTTTACACACACTTGGTTTTCGGCTGTTTTGTGAGACTGTCCACATATAAGCAGTAAGGTCTGCCTGTTGTTGTACTAAGGGTGAAACAGACAAGCCAGTGTAAAATATCAGTGGTGTGTGAGCACCTCAACATGGCTTCTTCTCCCTATCAAGGTTTTTTGGTCATAACTTTTGAAATGTGTTTTTGGATTTCGCCTGCCTGATCATGCTAACAAACTTAGCTCTGTAGTTGGATTTGTGTGCATTTCTGGAGCTGATTCACAATGTTACACATAGTGTCATTAGAATGTCTTTTATAATAAGAAGAAGGAGAAGCCTTTTATTGTTTTTGTATTAAAAATACAATGGAATTTTGAGTGTCCTCCCAGTAAAGAACTCCATAACACACATTACATAAATAATACACTTACAAGCAGAGTTAACCTCCATCCATGTGCCAACATTCATCATAGACATCGTAAGACCTTGTAAACATGGCACAAAATATTGCACCAGATATATTGCACAAAAGTATTGCGTATGAAACATCATATACAATATACAAATGTACTGCATGTACATTTATATAAATTGTAGGAATATATTACACAGATCATGCTGGTGTCCATTGTCTATTGCATGGATCCATAAGATTAGATAATGGCATGTATAATACACACAAAGTGGTACAGAGTCATTGTGTGTTTTGATTGAGATGGCCTTTGGAAAGAAACTATTCATAAGTCTGGTGGTTTGTCCTTTGATTGACCTGTAGCATCTCCCTGAAAGCAGAAGTTGGTGGCCAGGTTAGGAACAGTCATTCACAATGAATAGAGACAGGGACAGATCAGGTAAATATTAAATAAAGTCTTCTGTGTAATACAGAGCAGAAAACACACAGAAAACTGCAGACCCTTAAACACTCTTCAGCAGACATCCTGGGGGCAGTGTGACTGCAGTTTTTTGAGGACTCACATTAGTTTAGTACATCTTTTTTCAACATAAATACTCCATACTCTCAAGTAAGGAAATTTAAGTGGGGTCTGAATGTGGTAATTAGGGGAAAAAAAACGTAAAAGCTGCTGTCACCGTTATCAGTTCACAGCAAAATGTTCACTATCTCACAATTTAGTGCAGGCACAAGTTGTGTTGCAGAGCTGTTTCAGAAATACATGGTTTTCTTAAAATGAGAAGACCTGTGGAAAACAAATGTCTTAAAAATATACATTTACATTTCATTTGGCAGACGCTTTTATCCAAAGCGACTTACATTTCACATACGGGTTACATTGAGCTAGTGTTGGGTGTCTTGCTCAGGGACACACCTGGTGGCTGGGCTGGGCTCTGAACCAGGAGACTTCCACGTCCCAGCCTGATGTTCCACCCATTGAGCCATCATGCCACATTTATACACAAACCTTTTAAAAGATATAATTACACTATAAAGGCAGGCACTATAAAGAATTTACAAACAGCAATCAAGCTACTCGCAGCACAACATGTTAGTATAACATTTATTTCTGCAAATAAACACAAAAGGATGAACACTTTGTGTTGTTGGCACCACATGTGTTTGTGTGCACGGTAAACACAGAGACAAGTAGATGTCCACGTCCCTCCCTTGTCACGTTTCTCTAAACCTCGTGGGAGTGCAGGTGCAGAGAGCATCCTTAAAAATACATCCAGCACTCACGCACACACACACACACGCACACACACGTGCACATGCTTGTGCACACAGACACGCACACACACACAAACACATGCACACACACGTACACACATGCACACACAGACAAACCTGCGCATAAAACACACAAACATTTCTTCCCACCTTTTCTAAGAAACTAACTTAATTTGCCTCCAGTTGTAATTTCAAATTAGCAAAAAGAATTACACTGATTAACCACAAAGACTTTGTTTATATAGAAAAAAATGGACCCATTAACTCTTACCTTTTATTGCAAACACTCCATGACAGAAGTCTTTGAAATTGATTCTTCCTTGGCCATGTGGGTCCAGGTATTTAGCAAGCCTTTGAACCTGACAAAAAAGACAAATTGTACAAAAGTAATATCAATCCTTAGGTCCTCTCTCTGGAAAGAGTTAAACTGAGTGAAGATGTCTGGATTTCAGAACAAACTACAACAGTCCTTATAATAGAATGAAAAAACTTGTGGTTTGTAAAAGGTCACATGTCTGCATCTACTCAACGACCTGTGATGATGAACACATTCTGTGGAAACAAAGGACTCTACAAATTTGAAAATGTCCAAGTCCAAGTAGTTGCTACGAGTTACCTACTGAAAACATGCAGAGAAGCCTTTGCTGTTGGCTGTGGAATATGCAGCTATGAGTCAGCTCCATCTGTCACATGTATTGGAAAATAGAAGAGCATGGATTTCAGCTATGAACAGACCTGAATATGCGATGAAGCAGTTACAAACACCTACTCAATGGTAGAACTGGACATTTTATGGAATTTTAAACTTGCAGTTCTTTGGTGACAAACAACAGGTAATGTAAAAAGAGTTGTAGACAGAGTTTCTCTGTGGTTCCTCTGTGGATTGGGGGTGACCAGGGAGGTGCACAGACAGGGCCCACAGACAGGGCCCACTGCCCTACTGGAAAGACAGGATGAGGTCATAATACCTGGGCTTCTCTTGAATCAGCCCCAGAGCCTCAAGACTTGGAAAAGTAGCTCTGCATTAACCATTATGCAATTTTATTTTGCTAGCATCTCACAGCTGAGAAGTAGACAAGCAAACAAGATGCAAGTGGCTGACTGAGGGCTGGTTTCCAGCTCAGCGGTTCTGCTTTTCTTGACACGCCGAGAGCTGACCTGTCACCTTTCTAGTTGTGAAAGTTTACTTCATAATTATGCATATGGATTTTACAAAAATGTTCTTGGTAGCTATTATTGTGACAATATATAAACATATGATTCTCTTAACCTGAGTACACCAAGACTCTCATTTTGGTTTTCTTTGTTTTGTTACACTTGTGCATGTTCTTTGTTAATTACAGGATTGTACATCAGATGGCTTAGCCTTCCAGTCTCTGGGTGCACTTCTGGGACCTTCATAGAGGTTAGTGCTGTTACCTTGCACCTCAAGGCATAGGGTTCAAGTCCCACCTTGGGTCTGTGTGTGTGTGTGTGTGTGTGTGGAGTTTGCATGTTCTCCCTGTGCTTGGTGGGTTCTCTGATTTTTCTTCCACAGTCCAAAGCCATGCAGGTTAAGTTGATTGGTGTGTGTGTGCATGTGCCCTGTGGTGAGTTGGTCCCCTGCTCTGTGCTGATGGGCTCCCTGTGACCCTTAAAAGGGAGGAAGTGACTGACTGTTACAACACAATGTATTTTCAGAGCTGAGGTACATCCCTGCTAAAATGCTATGGTGCCAATTTTCAAACATGCCTTAGCTACCTACCATAATGTGAAACACACTGCAAAATCACAAAACTGTGTTTGCAGCCTTAAATGAAGACCATCATTTATTTTTCTGCGAACTGTTTCTGCATGTACGGTATGACTTTCTATGTGCAGATCTAATTATTCAGGTCAATGAGACAATATACAGTACTTTATTACAAGTTAGTCAGTAATATGCAGCCTTAAAAATCCAGCTTTTTTCAAAGTAAGTAAAAAATTGGGAATGTAATCAGTGAAAACTGATTAAAAAAGGGAAGTGTACTTCTAATTTATGCAGACATTATGGCATATAAGGTGTATTGAGATGTTCCTAGTCTCTCCATGGTTTTATCTAAGAATACGTACATCTAGTGCAGCATATGACATACAGTCTGACCTGCCTAGATGAGCCAGGTGCCAGCCTCTGCCCACTGAGCACTGACTCCACCTGTCATTCATGCTACTTGTACCAGGTGTTGTACTTCCTGCCTCCATGCAAATGCATCAGACAGGGAACAGCTGATTACTCAGACTAGTCAAGGAGAGTAATGCAAAGCTGCTGTTAATAATGTCATTCCCACTGACACTTTATTTCACAAGACAGGAAGGAAACCCACACGTGCATGTGGAAATGGGGTCTGTTACTGGCTGGGAAACCACACAGCCTGATCTAAAATTTTAAAACCCTTTCCAGGAAGCATGTATTGAACCAATATTATTGCTTTCTATAACAATCACTATGTTGTCAATTTTCGAAAATAAATGCAGAGGCGTTACAATAAGACAACGTACTAAGGTATTACTTAGGACACTAAGCTAGAAATGAGCTATAACTAAATGTTCAAACCAAGTCATGGATAGCTCAGGTAAGAGCATTTTTTTCTCTTTGAAACATATAGTATGTCAGCTTGGTCAACACAAAGAAAGTGATTTTTAATTGGTGGTGATGTTGAAAAAAGTTGGGGCAGACCCTATGAGTAGGTTTATGTCTAGGACAACCCCCCACCCCACCCCTGACAACTAGAGATATACCATTTATTCACTGATAATAATAACGCACTTGCAGCAAACAGAGAGACAATGGGCACACTCACTGAGCATCACGTCCACGCTCTTAATCAGACCCCTGTCGTTCTTCACAGTGGCAAAAAGAGAGAGTTCACTTTGACAAGTGAGCATATCCACTGCAGCTATGTAAACAGCCTGTCCCCATGGTGCAGACAAGCTGTACACTCCTGATTCTTCAGTGTGTTTATCACCGCCCACATGTGATGACTAAAATCACACAGGCCTTCAAAACAAAAGGCTATTGTTCCAGAGCAATCTATGCATTTATTCCCTTGTAAGTAAAAAAAAAAATAAAGTAAATGTTTATTGTATATTTTTTGATTGAGGTTTTATTGATTACGTGTCTCAGCAAAGGACCATATTTGCATATTTGAAAACAAAACATTTTTTCTGATGGCGGCACGGTGGCGTTGCCTCACGCGACTGGGTCTCGATTCTCGTCTTGGGTCTGTGTGCGTGGAGTTTGCATGTTCTCCCTGTGTTTGGTGGGTTTTCTCTGGGTTCTCCAGTTTCCTCCCACAGTCTAAAGACATGCAGGTTAGACTGATTAGTGTTTGCAAATTTCCTGTAGTTTGTGTGTGTGCATGTGATTTAGCGCTATGGGTGTGACTCCTTTGTTAACTGTGCTGCTGGGTTGTCATTCCTTACCTATTACCCAAAAATATGTGGACCCCCCATTCCAGGGCATCTGTTAGGCCTGCTACACACAGCACCCATATGAGATTAACTGGCTGAGATGCTGAAATCAGCCAGACATGGATTTGCATCAAAGCCTTGCGAGTTTCAGCCTCACATGCTTTCATCTGACCGACATATCAGCAGTGTGAAATATTCATCTTACACCAAACCTGACAACAGACAGCTGAATGCAAATGCAATATTATTTTGCTGTGATTTGCACCAGCAACTTGCCAACAAAGTTAATTTCCTGAAATGTGCTCCATACTGCTCTAAAACTGTCTGGGTGAACCTGATGTTGACACATTGCTTTCGTATCTGTAAATCATATGTTGACCAAAGCAGCAGTGTAGTCAGCTAGCAATAACAAGGGATACACATCTCCCCCTATATGTAGTACAAACCTTTGATATATACTGTGTGTATATACACACACATAGACATACATACACACAATGAGCAGGTTGGCCTAAAGTAACAAAGAACCCAAGAGTAATGAAAGCCTGGAAACTCCTGAGGACAGCTCTAACACTAAGGCTTTCCATGGACACCACGCAGAGCTTCTCCCCAAGTGAGCTCTTAGGCTGTACCCTCAAGGTGTTGACAAGAGTGGCGTATCACTCCCAGTGGAGCGATCCCACAGAGGACATAGTGACACTCCCACTCACACGCTGTCTGCAGAGTGCGTCAGCAGCCCCACCATCTCTCTACACTGAGGTATAAGGGGGCCGAGGACAGACAGGTCATCAATCTCTGATGATGCACATAAGTCCCAGTGGTCAGAGCCCAGTAGGACAAGCTATCAGTTCTCCTCCCTCAACTGAACTGCAGCACATTTGTAGAACACCACTGAAATCTTCTGCTCTGTTTATTTAGGTTGTGTTGTCTTTGGTGAAGCCCTGCAAACTCTTTATATACTTAGTTATTTCACAAACCCTTGGAACATAGTTTCCTGTTCACACATCGTACACCCCCACTGGGCCCTTTACAGTTTTGCAGCCAGGACACATATACAATTTTTGTTATCTTGAGGTGATAAAGTAAATACTGTATCACAATTTACATCTAAGTACTGTTAATCATTTATGAAAAACAAATTAAAATTATTCATAAAAAAAAATGTAATGCTAATAGCATGGTTTCACCTTAACTAAAATGGGACTGCTGACCCCATTGATATTCATTTTCCAATCACTCATCTGTTGAGTTGCAGGTACCATGAAGCCCTGACAGTCAAGGACACAAGTCAGAGCACACCCTGGACAAGGTGCCAATCCATGACAGGGCACCTGTGAGTCTTCAGACTGGAGAGGAAACCAAACCACACAGACAAAACCCATGCTTGCAGGGGCCAGATTCATATCCACAACCCTAAAGCAGCTGTGTACCCACTGAGCCCCCAGTGAAAAACACACAAAGTTCTACAGCAGCAGGCCATGTGATTATCACCCACACTATTGTGCCTCAACATTTCATGTGATTACCAGCCATCAAATACAACAATGTTCAAACTCAAAGGCTATAAAATCAGACATCCAGCATTCCCATATCATGTACATTATATATGCACGCATCCCTCCATCTCGTACACTGCTTCTGCTGATGGCCATCATAATGGTACCATATTGATCAGTGCACCCACAAAAGCTCCAAAGCCAGCATATATATACAGTGAGTGTCCACTCTCTAGTGTGACCTGTTTCAGGCTCTTCTATAGAGTAGATATGCCTGGCAACACCTCCAGCAGAAGAAATCTAGGGAGCACCATTGCCAATGCTCAAACCACCTCAGCTGCCTCAGATCCCCCAATTCTGACAAAACCAGGTTTTTTAATGATTTTTCTTGACCTTCACTGAGAAAATTACTGCAAATTCCTCTAAGATGTCTGTGTTGACGTCTCAGTAGAATTGCTCTGTACTAAAATTGTATTGATTTACTGAGGAACAGTCTTGCAAAAAATTTTTTACGACTGGTCCATTTACAAGTTCATTAGATTACACTCATTCAGAGAATGATTTTTAAAATTACATTTATGTCCAGCTTTAATTTGCATCCCTCTAATGACAATAAATAGAACTGCATTTTTAATATACAAAATAGCTGGAAATTCATTTATTAATTATATAACTCTAAAGATTAGAAGGTACCACATACCTGCCATAAATCATCCTAAAGCAACTGTCTAGGCATTTTGACTTTAAAACCAAAATATCCTATTTCATAATATTGTCCTTTGGTTTGTCATGAGCCTTTGCTTTTGTCTAACAATAACGTAATAAATATATTTCTAGTGAGAGAGTAGCTAACAGCTAATGATAGTTTTTATGATAGATAGGTTTTCTAATTATTATCATCACTTATCATGATATATATATATATATATATATATAGCAACAATATGTAGCTGCAATATTCTATACACTGTTGCCATGAGACAGCATTCTACAGCATTCTGTCTTGAGACTTCACTTTCCTCACAGTGCATACATACAGCTTATATAATACCATAGCAATGCACACATATCAACATAGCAACAGATTTCTACCACTAATTTTGCACTTACTAATTTTTACTGTTTTTATTTAGTAGATCTAACTAAATACATTCCACACAGACAGAAATGTTACAACAAAAACAAGTCTTTCAGGATATAACACAAAAACATGCAATTAAGACTGCACTGAATCCAAAAAATATCACGTGTCCCCGCAGCAGGTAAATGTAACTTTAGCAAAGGCCCAATTTTCTTAATGGGCATAATTGAACCATGTCATATCTGAAAATCATTTGATAACAGGAAAGTTGCATGTTAATACAGACTGTGCTGTAATATTTGCATGCGATATATGCCAAGAATAGTAGAGTACTTCACTTAATGTACTTCATTTAAAACCACAGGACTGCAGACGTACGGTGAGAAATCCTCATTATCTGCAAAACCTTTCAACTTCTGCAGGGGAGTGTAGAAACAAGCGCTGTATGAATTAATTTTGTGTGTCCAAACGCCAGTTTATTTAAGTCAGTTATCCAAAATTCACTTATGTGATCAGGTCAAGCTTCGGTCGCTACGTGCTGCAGAATGTGCCCATCCTTGGCCACTTTGAGCCCTCAGTTACCTTAACGAATTAAATGTACCATGGAACATTTAGGCATCCTGCTCTGCAGGAGGCAAAAGGTGGAAACCCACTGTATTATGAGATATTAGTAACTGTGAAATTCAACAGCCTGTTTTCCACAATAGGCTCAGAATATCTGAATTCTGCAAGTACACCCTGTGAAAAGCTAAGAGAGAGAGACAGTAACAGCATTTAACAGAAGCCAGTAGGGTTTCACATAACCGAGCAGCCAGCCTACACTGTCCAATAGGAGTGCCTGAAGAGAGCTTGGTGAGCATGGCCACGTTGTTTTACTGCTGTCCTGAAAATCCAGTGTGACTGTTCATTTTACAAAGATCCTTAGAATAATGCAACTCATTATCACAATTATGTGTGTACAGAAAAGCTATTATGTTGACATTATGTATTATCCACCCAAATAGCGAGTGGCAGCCACTCACAAAATCAATGCTAACCATCACGGTGTCAATCTAGGTCAAGTGGAATGAGGAAGAGGAAGGAGGACCTTTTGTTCTCTTCTCCGTCACTTTCTTTATTAATTTCCTCATGCTGTGTTTATCGGTCTTTCTCCGTTTCATGCCAGAAGCAGACAAGGCAGGCCTTTGTCTTCCAGCAGCCCCATCTTGATCAGACTGGCACTGGAGCGTGACCCTTGTGCTGGACCTGTACCCACTAATAGAATCACGCCACCATCACTGTCTGCTCACCACCCTGTCAAATGGTCTGCATGTTCGCCATTAGTCACATCTCTGCAGCAGGGCATCAAACCCAGCTTCTGACAGGCACACTGCACTGTATGCCATCTTTAATTCTCTTCCATCTTCTCAGACTAATTAAAGTACTGTAATTAGTAATTACTGTTGTACTTCTGAATATGTACTACAGTAGCTCACAATATGAGTACAATATTAATATATGGGAAACATCCATCTGTCCATCCACCCACTGCTGATTCAGTTGAGGATACCATGTACATGGTAAACTGTGCAAATTTCAGAAGCTAAGCAATGCAATTATACAGAAAACTAATTAATCTGTCTGCATTAAACTGGCATGAAAAAAAGCATGGTTTCTTTACTTTTTCCTCCCATAAAAGACAGATGTCCCCATTGTGCATGATGAACAATAAGAAGGAAATTGCTTTGTTATAGGAGTGTAGAGGGTAGTGGTATTACCACCAAATATATTTACCATCCTGCACTAATTTAAATCCTTTTAGCAGGACAAGAGTAACTGGGTGGGAGAATAACACAGCACATAATCCCATCACTTTCTCATTGGTTTATGAATTCATGGTAACCAAGGCCATCACCCTGATTGGTTTGGGTTGGTGAGGAGGACTGACAGCTACATCCTGGTTATTTTTAGACTTTGGGCAAAGCAGTACTGCACTCACATAAGAACTGGCCCACAAACCAACTGGGCCAAACCTGCTTTGGCAGAGCACTACAGGACAGTGAATAATCAAAGACCAAACCATCTTTGCCCCGTTAAGCAGGTCAGATGAGCATGTCCTGTGAAAATACGCACACACTGAACAAACGTAAAGCCTTGTGATGATCAAAGTTCTACAGCACTAGTTGACTTGATTATACCTGACACTTTTGTGCCTCGACATTTTGCTAAATCATGAGCACTGACTGCAGCCATACTCACACAAAAAAATTATTAATAAATGTCATTATGTTGTTGTCAAGTTAAATGTAAAGACATGCTTTAATATTATGGTACTGCTGAAACTCTGAAGGCATTGCCTAATGGACTCACCCTAATAAAGATGTTTCAAAAGGTAAAATGAACCTATGTTTAGGAAAAGGTGGCAGATTTTAGCAGTCTAAAATCATAAACATAGAGAAGTAAATTCATATGCTCTCATGTACACCTTAAGGCATCTTGTTGCAAAAGGCGCTATATAAAAATAAAGTGAACTGAATGGACTATATGTAGTCAACTTGCAAACTTATTGCCAAAAACAAGATCTGAGCTGTAAAAAAATAATAAATATTATAAATCATGGTTACTGAATTGGTCAGGAGTGGTGACAGAATGGCACTGGGCATCTGAATTTCTGTTCCAGTAAAAAATATGTTCAAAATCCTCCAAGATCACATAGATTTAGGAAAGTAAATACATATTAGAGTCATACATCTTACACATATAAAGATAGTATTTCCCCAAGATAAAAAAAAAAAAATCAAGAAGTCACTTTGTGGCCATCAATCATTGATGAATTAGAAGATGGAGAAGATCTTGTGACAAGGAAAACCACAGGGCCAGTTCACCACTGACAGCGTACCGCAAAACAGAAAATACGCAGTGAGGCAAGGAAACAAATGGACCTAACAGAAATATACCAAATATACCAACGTCAGATTCATCACCATCCTACCTTTATGTATCTGTGTCTCTCTGAACGAGAAGGGCCCAACTCGCTAAAGACAAATCTCTGAATACATAACACATTACACCCACGTGCAGCAACGTTAATGAACGCAAGAAATAAGAACTGTTGTTATACTTTGGAAATGCATTACATCATTTATAATATTTTAAATACTTCCAGCTTTACATTTAATCATATACAGTATTTTATATAGGCTGTGCTTACTACCTTTACTATTATCTTTTTTCAAATGCACAGTACAAGACAATTTTACAAGTATTACTACTGTAGAAAGAAGGTGGTTTGGTTAAATTAGCTAAGAAAAATGTATGTGTGTGTATGTGTTTTTATTGTCCTATATATAAAATTCATACATTGACTTCGTATGGTTGTCACTGACTAAGGAAAATGGAGTTAAATTTAACATGGTAGCTTGTTGCCAGAGCAACCATTTCAGATATGTACTCTTTCCACATCCATATAGGGTACACAAATATACTTCTTGTGCATACTGAGAATATACAACATATTGCTGTTGAATGAGGAGATATTCATGTAATAAATTCCGGATTTTACAAATTTAAAAAACCAGGTGGACACTTCCCTCGTTTGACTCTTGAAATTAAAAATAACTTTTAAAGTAGGACATTCATTCCTTTAGAGGCAGTAGTGTAATCTACTTGGGTAAGAATATTTATGAAATTTCTTCCTATCAAAAGTGGGCACATGATTTTAAAACAGAATAATAAACTACTTTACCGATTTCAGTCTAATTTGAGTCCAGACACGAATTGTACAAGTCTTTAAAGAAGGATTTCGGATTACTGGTAATCAATCTTGAATTTACCATTCTAACATAAAAAAAGTTTAAAAAGTTAAAGTCTGCTTAAACCTACCAGATAGTTACAGGATCTTATCCATTATTTCATTTAATTTAAAATAAGTTCATATTAATACACGTGGTTTACATATACAATCACATAGCTGCTTCGTACAAGGATTTGCAAAGAAAAATTATCCGACGTCCGTAACTTACTGACGTTTAAATGCTCGTTTCATACTTTTACAGACGGGATCTTACCTCGTCTCCTTGACCGAACTGTAAACCTAGGTCTACAAAATGTTCGACACGAATGTAGCCATCCCGATCTTCATCGCACACGTCAAACACTTCTTTGAGCTTCTTCAAAAACATTATTATCTGTTCTTGGTCTGGAGTTGCATAATTGTCCATTCTTGTCCGATATCCCTAGTATTGATTGTAGATGAACTGCAGAAACCGCGAGGCAGGCGCCATCAGCATCCTCTGCTGTTCCACTCTAGAACACAGTGTGACATCACCAGTAATGCTTGATAAATGGAAAGGACCACTGCTGGATGAGAGCGAGAGAGAGAGAGATGAGGCACAATTATCATCATAGTTACCTAAGCAAATATACGCGTATCTTTCCGCTCGTTCTTACATAGGCTACTCATGTACACAAGCAAGTTGAAATTTTGCCTACAAGGTGATGTGTAAAATTAATAATGAAAAAATCGTAAAGACGTAAAATGTCAACAGATTCGGAAAGTTTGCTTAAGTAAACTGCCCAACTTCTTTGTCTGATTGTATAGTTCTTTGTCTGATTGTATAGTATAGAGTTTTTAATGTGTTCGTAAAAAATTTCCTTAACTGAACACAAAATACCCGACAAACCTATTCACAAAACACGCACGTGTGGAGGCTGGAGATTATGCAGCCAAAGCTTTTATAATATTCGTGAACGTTCTTGATAGTGTTCACTGGCATTACTATCACACTTATCATTCCAAGCAAAATGCTAAATCAGAAATAAATTAGCAATTTAGCAGATTGACGTATTCAATTCTAGGAACACAAAGTGCTTATCACAGACCTCGTTGGATTGTTTTCTGACTCAAAATGAAAATGCAAATGCTGTAACTGGAAAACGTCAGGTTGATTTTATGTTTTCACGAATATTAAAGCCAATTTAATGGTAAATTTAAAATGCACGTTACTAAAAATAAATATTAATTACAGTTTTATCAACTTCTTCATAATACAATTTTTATTCCCGTGTAAATTACCTGGGGGATTGGGAGGCACTGCCATACGTAGATGGTGGGGGTGAGCCCTGGTCACTTATAACGTCGTACAGTACCCATTACTTCATAACAGAGTCTTGAAATACCGAAATTTCAGATGATTAGGGTCTTGTGGAATAATATTGAAGCTGTACACCATAGTTTTGTATTGAAAAATATACGTTGTATAATTATACATGCGTTGGCTTTTTACTGATCTGTTGTACTCAGGCGTCCGAAAATAGTGGTCGTTCAGTACTCTTAATGATGCAAAAATAGGGGTCTTTACCTTGGCACATACCTATAACATATATCAAAGGAAGTACCTTCCCCCCTCCTCCCGGGGTACGTTATATCATCAGCGATACTACAGATGGTGTAACATGCACGATCCATGTACAATATCCATCGTAGGTAGTGATATCCTGGCGAAATACACGTTTTCAAATCCATACACGTAAACATACATAATAAATCAGGCAAACACTGACGACTCTGGAGTCGCTTCACGACAGTCGGGGTATAGTTTGAGACGAAGTAAATGCACTGTACCCTGTTCTTAAACTTACGTGCATAAATCCGTAATAAGACATTCAATAGATGGCGCTATATTTCAGCTATTGTTGAACTGAGGAAAAAATTTGCAATTAATGTCAATGTCAATTTTATTTGTAAAGCACATTTAAATACAACGCTGTTGTCCAAAGTGCTGTAAAATGGCACAAATAACAAAGAAGCAATAAACAATGCAACAGCAAAAACAGAAAACAATGACAGTCAGATACAAGAATACATAGACAATGAAACTATAATACAGTGGAGTAATAAGATAAATAAATGTCCACTCTCACTGATGATTGGAACAATTAACCTAAAATTGAGCAATTAAATGTGGTATCAGAAATCAATGTACTTTAAAAGCCAAATCAAATTTTAAAAACTTGAGGTGAAATTTTAATAATGAAAGTGAGGGGCCTGTCTGATGTAAAGGGACAGTTCATTCCATAGCCTGGATACTGCCACAGATATGATACATTCATCTTGGCTCTTCAGCTTTGATTTAGGGACTACAAGTAATCACTGTTCAGAAGAGTGATTAGTGCCCATACTGGATTGTAAGGCTGTATAAGGTCTGAAATGTACAGTGGTGCCTAATTATTCAGTCATCGTAATTATAGTCAATCAGGATGACTATTCCCTGAACACAAAGCTGAGGAAGTTCAGTTCTTTGTCTGCGCTTCGGAATCTACAATCATAGATTATTATTGTAATGCTGGTGCTGTGAGTCCAAGAGGGTCAATTATGCATCCTCCCGGCATCCTTTGGAAATATTCGTACCCCACACTGGGTGTATCAGGGCGTGTGAGTGTGGACCTTCCCCCTGTTTCTCTGGTGTGAGTGCTTGGGTGATTGTGTTCTTACGATCTGCCTAAGTGTCCTTTTAAGGACAAGGTCCCATCACTTTCTTAGGGTGACACTGTTTCACCTGCAGAGGTAAGTGGAGCACTACTGGTTGAGTACACGTCTCATGGGTGATGGAGGTTTTTGTGGGGCGCCCTTTAGTGCTACACAAATATTGGATCACTTTCCTTTTTAAAACCTGTTTTTAGCCATTTTGAGTATTAAAATGTTATTTTAAACTATTTATTATCACCAGACACAGCCACACTGCTCTTTTAAAATGTTAAAGGTCGAGCTGGCATAGTGAAGGATTGTAAACTATGCTTCTAAATGTGTCTATTTTATTGTATTATACTGTTGTACTTGTGTTTATAATCCTTCAGTTGTATTGTATTATTCACGTTTTTAATGTATTTTATTCATTATATTCATAGTTGTCTTTTATTATTATCGTAAATAAACATTTGTTTAAAATATCTGGATGAATACCCAGTAGTGAATTCACTCTGGAGAGATCTTTCTGACCAGTGAGGGGAAAAAATAAGGACAAGTAAATAAAAGAATTGGCTACTTCCGCGTTTGTCATGGCTAGCCAGCGCCTTTACAATATTATATTGATTATGATAAATTAGTAGTAAGTTAACGCACGATGTAAAAAAAAAAAAAAAAAAAAAAACTTAAGGCAAATGGTTTAAGGTTTGATTTTTTTAAACAAAAAGATTTTACCCCTTACTTTGAATTGGTATGATGACGTAGTTCTGTTGCTCTGGTACAGGCACAGAAATACCCGCATGCTCTGTACTTGGGCTTGTTCACATATCGCGAAGGTTTCTACTGAAGCTTTTCAGACACACTTTCCGCGAACGTACGAAACCTCTGAGAAGTGCAAGGTAAGCGTATCGGTTCATTATATATACTGTCTGGTTGGTTACATATAACTTTGAGTTAAATTCGTAATCAGTTGTTAAGTTATACTGCGAAGTTAAATTAAGATATCGGTAATGCTACATTTACTGTAGATTGCGCTGTAGCAGTAGCTACAACACACTGTTGTGGCTCCCATTTATTCTGCTTAGCCAGCTGTTATCTGAATTTAATTATTTGAACTTACGTTACTTCGCTATTTTCGTATATGATGAATAAAATTTTAAAACATTGTAGTTACAACAAGGGCTAATCCCTTGTCTTTGGTGCGGAAGACCCGAGTTCGAGTCCCGATCGCGCCCTCGGTCCGTTACAGTGGTGTCAGAAGCGGGGTGAGATGTTTCGGCCGGAGTGAGGACGAGGTTGAGCGGGGGGGCTACGAAGGGGGCAGTGTAACGACCCCCGTGCGTGGCGGCAGGTCGGCTGTAGGGACGGTGACGTCACCCCGAGGGTCGAAGACAAGAGCCCGACTGGCTTCTGGAATCAGAGACACGAATCTTTAGCTCAGTGGGCTAATCCGTTGTTTTTGGGGCGAGAGACCCGAGTTCGAGCCCCGATTGCGTCTACATAAATGTTAAATTATGTGATTTATTTTAACAAAGTAGAATAAATCTGAAGACAGTTACACAGAGCTGGTTTAATAGTAAAGTAAAGCGCACCTTTTATCATAGTCAAACCTGTTTAAACCACCACTAATTTTTCAGTTTTTTATACTTCCGTGCAATGTAGTCAGTAAACCGCCGCTGCTTTCACTTTCGTTTCTTGCGTTCTGTTTTATGAACTACATGTACTTCTTCTTCGTGATGCAGCGCTCGAATCAGCATGGCCGAAGACACGCTGATGAGTCTCCAAGACGAATTGTCCTGCAGCATATGCCTGAGCGTCTTTGATAATCCAGTGACCACTCCATGTGGACACAATTTTTGCCAAAACTGTCTAGATCTGACTTGGCAGGACACCGACCAAGTAGCGCTGGGCTTCAACTGTCCTCAGTGTCGAACGCACTATTACACTAAACCCGAGCTGAAGAAAAACACGGTGCTCAGCAATGTAGCGGAGAAGTTCAGATACACGAGTAAGTCGGAAAACTCGAGCGATATTAAGACGGGGATCAAGAGTGAGCCCAAAGTGGATGAAATTGTATGTGACACATGTCGGGAAAAGGCTGCTTTGAAGACTTGCCTCACCTGCATGGCGTCTTTTTGTGAGGAGCACTTGCGGCCGCACCTTGAAAACCCAATTTTTTCGACGCATCAGCTGAATGACCCGCTGGCGGATTTGAGAGAGCGCATCTGTCCTGTCCATCACAAGCTGATGGATTTTTTCTGCAATAAACACTGCCAGTGTATCTGTATGGTTTGCATTCCACAATTCCACAACGGCTGCACTTTCAGCACGCCACAGGAACGACAGAAATTTCAGGAGGTCGGTATGCATCCCACTTAATGGTGATTTAAAGTGTAACTTTATTTTAACGTTTGTGTTATTTTGTTTTTATAGTCTGACTTGAAGAACAAGCTATTTGTGCTGAACGGAAAGATTGAGAAGAACCAGATGGTTATCTCTCAGATGAAGGAGCACGAGTTTTTTCTTAAAGTGAGTGTTCTGTTAAACCTTTTTAAGAAACTATAATAATAATAATTGTGAATGTGTAGTTATTGTTTATGCTTCTGTGTTTAGGACATTTTAGAACATGTTACATGATGCTGTTGTGCCAAATGGTTTATCTTAAATTTACAATATACTAATACAAGAAGTAAATGAGTAATTTTGAAATTCTGAACTTATTGCAAAAAGAATACACAATCCTTTAAAAGAGAATGTCTTCAACAATACACTAAAAAGTTCTTTTTTAAGAAGTCCTAAGTGATACATTTGATCGCTTTTTATTATTTAGACCTAAGTATTCCATCTATAAACAATGTGCGTTTAGCATTTGGTTTCAGATCTTTGGGTTCATTCTGTAATAATTTTGCATGTCTGTTTAACACCTCAGGATTCAGCCATGAGTAGAAAGAGGGCCCTGGAGCTCGAGTACAGAAAAATGCGGGAACTCATTGACATGGACGAGGAGCAAACCATGAAGGTTGTGGAGCGGGAGCAGGAGAGCGGGCAAGGAAAGATGCTGCTGCTGACAAAGAAGTTTACTCAGAACATCCAGCAGATGAAGGAAACCAAAGAACAGATTGAGAGGCTGTTGGACCAGCCGCAGTCCTTCAAGTACCTTCAGGTGCTTCTCCAAGTGATCATAAAACTTTCTGTAATCTGTTACTGTGTACATGTTGTCTTCAGTGCAAGATGTAATGGCTTTTGAATTAATTGACAATGTATTAAGCAAGATTCTCATGAAGAAGTAACTTTTACTTGTAAATAACAGAAAAACAACCTGTGTAGTAAGGATGTGCTATTTTGTGCTCTATTAGGTTTCAGATAGTGTGGTGTAAAAGTTGTATGAAATTTTCCCTTTGTTTTGGCTTAACACACCTCCATTAGCCAAAAACTACAGCAAAGCGAGACAGTCTTATGTTGTTTTTCTTCATGCTTAAGGCTAAAGTTGACCTGCCACAAGTGGCAAGTTTTGACCCATATACACCGCGAGTCAACGTTGATTCCAGGCAAGTGACAGCCTGTCAGGAGTACGCTGCCGGTCTGAGAACGCTGCTTGAGAACATGTTTAAGCAGCCAGTGGAGAAGAGGCTTCCGCTACTGAAGCTGGGTGAGCATGAGTTGGCCGTCCAACATCAGCTTTGCATGTGAATTGCATGGGTATTGTAGAGACACACACAACACATTGGCTTGCAACGCTGCATGCGTCTTCCTGACAGTTTGATTTTTTTGATAGATACTGGGAACAGTGCAGCACACATTGGTGAGTTTTATTAAGGGAATAAGAGTTTTGCAGTCCACAAAATGCTCCTTTTTGGGGGTTGTTGTCAGGCTGACTCTTAAAGTGAACGCTGCATGCGAGGCGGCTGTAGTGATTGTGTGAGGATCATAAGTGCGGTCTTGTGCTCGTTGCAGGTGAGAAAGGTGGTATGCCTGGTCCATCCGGTCATGGTGAGCAATGTAAGCACTCGAGCATAATTGCACTTTTTTTGTGTGTACAACTTTCCAGTGCTCCATTCTGAGTATATGAGCTGTAATTCATGACGCAACAGAAGCATATCTGTGCTGTAATTTCTAGTCTGTACATGTATCTGTGTTGCTTACCAAAGGTAAATACATTTTTATTATGTAATGTATATGCTCAGGAAATAGTTTTATTCAAAACGGCTGACCCTGTTTTTATATCAATACACTTGCACATACTGTGGTAGTGTTGTGCTTTTTGCAGGGATTCCTTTCTTGGATTATAAGTAGGAATGTTTTGCTTCCAGGGTTTGGCGTATTGTACACTGGAGCATTCCCCTTTTGCTAACTTAATTTGCAAGCACTTTTATTTTATAGACAACCCTCATAACTTCACTCCAGTTTGCGCTCCATCAAACCTAGGAGCAAAGAAGAAGCCACCAACAAGTGAGTTACCGCCTGTTAATAAGTCCCCTGTCCCCTATCCTTTTATGCACTGCTTGTGTTAGAAGAGGGAGCAGAGCCTTGTTATGGAGTATACAGCACCCTTAACTACTAGCATAGAACAACAGGTTTGTGTTTAAGTGACGTTTAAGACAGACCTTAGTTTGTGACGCATTGAATGAAGGGTGGTGCACAGGGGACAATGTGTTTTCCTGTTAATCCACTTAACCGTGTTATCCCTGTTCATATTTTCAGACAAGAAAAATGATAAGACAGACAGGAAAATGGACAGTAAGAAATAATCTTTTTTTTAATTCCCCCTTTTTTTTTAACCAGTTTTGGGTCCAGTAACTTTCAGAATCTGTGTCTGTATAGGAGACTGGGGCTTTATTATTATGTTTGTAGTATGTGGTAACATCTGTAGTGCTGTGGCTTTCTGATGTTAGATTTAGATATTGTAAATTTACATTTATATAATATATATAAATTTATAATGTGTATTACAATCCATTGACATATATAAATTAATACCAGACGAGTGTAAGATGTAGGGGATCAGTGAGTGTGTTTTTACTTAAATCTATTATGTAAAATTTTAAATGCCGTCAAACTATTATACTGTAAATATTAATTATTTCTAAACATGTAAATTGCAAGTTAATGTAACAGTCATACATGGTGTATACCGGATTTGTTTCAGAATCTATGAAGAACCCAAATATTCCCAAAGACAACCTAAAGCAGCCAGGGATTGAGGTGCTGCCTGGTAAGAGGAGAAGCCGCCATGTTGAATTCGGATTGTGAACAAGAGCATTCGCACATCCAGACTGCTTTTATCTTTTTTAACACTTACTGGGAAAGTGCTGGTCCTGCAATTGAGCATTGCGGATGGTATTTGTTCTCTTGTTGAACTTGGTTGTTAACAATGACTGCTTACATCTTGCTCTATTCTGAACTTAAAATAAGCTTCTGTGGTAAATGTTTATATGTTGAAGTTTTGTCCTGAGAGAGTTTTTGCTTGTTCTGAGAGCAGACTCTGTTTTTTGGTTTCTGCGTCCTCACCCTGGTTGCGTGCAGAAACAACTCCACCGTTTTTGTAAATACATATGTACATGACTCATCTCCAGGTGGAACTGACGCATTATGTGAATATAACGCGTAGTGATTGTCCTTGGTTGTAACTTGCGGTAGAGAACTCCCAAACTGGGCGTTCACCTTTATATATGTCTGGTTTGGTAGTTGTGCATTACCTGGAATTTTTTTTTTTTTTTTGTGGCAAGCGCATATGTCTATACTATAACTGTAATCAGGATTTGAAATTTTGTTGCCAGTGTTCGTTCATTCAGCCAATCACTGTCTTGCTTATCCCTGATTGAACAGGGCCTAACACATGGTAAGGCATGGCAGCTCAGACAGTATTGGTGGTTCACACCTTTACTTCTTTAGGTTTGATTGTGGCTCTCTGTGATATGTGTGGAGCTTGTCTATTTTTCTTGTACATGTATGCGTTTCGTCTGAGGTGTTTTGGTTGGCTGGTCATATAGATTAGAAAGTCTAACTTGTTCTTAGTGTGACACGGAGGGGGTTTATACTTTACAGTTGGTGTGCCCCCTGTCTTGCTGCCTGGGATGATTGAGAATCAGTGGCTGGACTTCAGATTATGATATTCTCTAGTCTGTATGTTGCTGATTTGACATCTAGGTGATACGTTTGGGATTTATTTTCAGGACCAAACAAGCCAACTCCAAGTATCACCTCTGCAGCTAAAAGAAACGATCTTCTCCATTGTGAGTTCATATCTATCATAACATGATGTGTTCTTGCATGGTAAAACACCGAAATGACTGACTTGCTGTGATGGACTGAGATGTTTGTCACCGTTCATCTACTGATGTTTCCAGGACGCTGCACATAATAACTGGCCGTTCTTGCCCTTTTTACAGACGGCACCGTGCTCACACTGGACCCCCAGACGGCCCACAAACGCATAACTCTGTCAGAGAACTTCACTAAGGCCACGGTGACAGATGAGCCCCACTCGTATCCCGATGGGCCTGCCCGCTTCACCGTCTGCTCCCAGGTTCTGTGTACCAAGGGCTTCTCTTATGGACGCCACTACTGGGAAGTGAAGATGAGCAGCAAAAACTTCTGCGGCCTAGGCCTGGCCTACAAGAGCATCGACCGCAAGGGCCCCGCCAGCCGTTTGGGCCGCAACATGGAGTCCTGGTGCGTCGAGTGGTTCAACGTGAAGCTCTCCGCTTGGCACAACAGCATCGAGATGGTGCTGGAGAACCCCAGCCCCAGCCGCGTGGGCATCTTCCTTGACTGCGAAGAGGGCACCGCCACCTTCTACAACGTGGCTGAGAGGGCATACCCTTTCCATACCTTCATCGTCCGCTTCGCTGAGGCTGTCTACCCTGCGTTCTGGATCTTCTCCAGTGGTTCTTCCGTCACTCTCTGTAAGCTGACCAACTGAGCAGCTGCTACACGTGTGCACTGCAGAGCATGTTCATAACCCATTTTAAGTAGGTTAACCATTTATTATTTCTTGATATGCTACTTCCAGTAGAGATGTCAGTGTACGGTGCTTGGTGGCTATATTATTTCTATATATAATTTTTAAAAATTGATTAAACTATACACGCAAATGTTTGGAATGCTTGTACCTCTACTCAACATATGTACTAATCTGTTCGGATGTGGGGATGTGGTGGCAGTCACAAGTGCAGTGTACTTTGACACTTTGGCCAACCATTTGTTGATGTGCCACAGGTTTGGTATGACATCTATTGTTTAGTCAAGTCTGAAGTCCAGCCCCATGCGCTAGACTTTCGCCTCTGGCCATCATGGTGATTATAACAGCTGCTACAATTGGCTGTTCTAGAGGCATGAAATGTGAATATAATAATAACATATCCACTAATACAATCAAACTGTTATTGTATATTGCATGTATTACTTTTACTGAAGGTGGACATTCTAGAACATTTGTCATTGTATACGCATATGTAGAGCGCGTATGTGTGTGTGTTAAATTTAATGGTGTGAGTTAAATCATTTTACATTTAATTTTTTTATCCCCCTCCTATAGCAATTGTAATTACTCTGGGTTTTGCTGCAGTTAAAACCTTAATGGGGGGGGGGTACTTGCTTTGCAACATGTGGATGCAAAAGCCAAATGTGAGGCTCATGCATCTGTTATATTGACTTTAGGATGACTTTATGCAGATGTATATGAGTATGTTCAGGGCTGTGTCTGGTAATGTACATGTATTGAGTGTGTGTGTGTGTATTGTTCTGTGTATGCTTGTTTTATTGGTTAACCAGGAGGCCTAAAATGTTCGGTAAGGAGGGGTGTACAGTGAGTTGCAGGGCATAAAGTTTTGTTGGTTTTGTTCGGAGTTTGCTAGTGACAAGATTAAGATAGGTGTGCGACATTGTGTTAAACTCGAAAAATAAACAGTGTCTACAACCAGAAAGTTTGTGTGTTGTCCAAGCGGTGGGCCCTGCGGTTCTCAGTGTAATGGTGTTATACCTCAGCTCTCCAGCTGAACTGATGCTGTACTTGGTACCATCACAGCTTTGCATGCTGATGCAAACTATTGTCTTCAGATGTATGCTGGTAACAAGAAAGTTCTAGAGTTGCGTTAATGTCAGTAGCCTTGTTACAAGCTGTACTGAAAGTCTTCAAGAACACGATGTGCATGTGAAGGCTTCTCTTAAAGACAGCCTGAAAATACAGCAAAGTCTCTCGCAAAGGAAAACGGGAAATATCCTGCTGAGATATATTACAGGATAACTTTGTTTTCACTGTGAGTTACACTCTCAAGAAGGTTCCTGTTGTTAAAACCTCAGAAGTCGTTTTATTGATCAGAGCTGTCTGTCAAGTAGTGATGTTACGATATCGGATCGCATATCGTGGATCGCGATCTGGCAGCCGGATCGTCGCGGATCACGATACGACTGCCTGTAATGACGAACGATACTGCTGACCGCACATGCCTAGGTGTATAACAT
>JABJVR010048548.1:0-24191 GCA_025773905.1 Chitala chitala
CGGTCCAGAAGAGTGCAGTCCTAGGAACAGCAAAGATACTGCGCAGAACCCTCAAGCTCCCAGGCCTCTGGTAGAGGTCCCGAGCTTGGATGGATAAGACCGCCCGCAGAGGACGAGGGGACAATTATTATATAATGCTATACAACAGGCACTACGGTGAGCTACAACCACCACACAGGAGCATTAAACATAAAAACACATGTATTGCAAACTATAACTAAAATGCTATGTTTTAGTAGCATATACAAGAAAGCCCCAAGCAGCTACCATTGTTGTATCAGAAATGCCAAACCTTCATCTATAATGACACACAATGTCATGCACATACTACTGTTAGGATGAGCATAACCACAACAAAACCTACTTTGTTACAGCTATTATATACTCTAAAATTGAGGGGCTAAAGTGCCTACACTGATTCCCTTATATATCACCCAACAATATACAGATATGATTGTATATGTATTATATGTTTGACAGAGTTATTAGCATAAAAAAATCCAATTTTGTTGAGGAAGTTTGTGTATAGTTTAAAAGACAAGTGTTTCTTTACTGGACCTTTGACATGATGATGTCACAAGATGGCTGCTGGACTGCTAAGTTATTATAGCACAAAGCATGATGTGTTTTAACAAGATACATTGGTTTGGTGGACTTACAAGTAACTTTATGATTATTTCACAAAGCAAGAGTATCTCTTTAAAACACAAGTTTCTCATAATAATACGAAGTATTATATGAAAACATACAAAAGTTCTCGATTTAACAAGACACGTTTCGTGTTAACATGTAAAACTAATTATATATTTTTTTTGTATGATGGCAGTAAAATGCCACTGTAGCTTAGACAACATCTCCTGCAATAATTTTTTCTTTCCTTTTTGGCTTAGTAAATGATAGGAAAGGTCATGAGTTTGAACATCTATAAGTCCAGTCTAAGAAGAGCAGTAAAAAAGGATATTAAAACCAAGTATTTTTCATTTAAAGACATAAAATGAAAACAATTAAGAAGCAATAAGGGAGATCTAATAAAGAAAAGAAATGTTTCTGCTGAAGTGGCGCAAATGTTTGTCTTTTTATTTGGTGTGTCATCTCCATGAGCTCTGCCTCACATTTCGTCCCTGATATTTATATGAACAAATGGCTCTGCATATATGCCTCCGTACCAGATCGTGTCATTTCCCAGTTAAAAAGCAATTATGGAAGCTGAATAATGCATAAATTATAACTGGGCTATCTGGGAAAAGAGGCAGCTGGAATACAAATGATTGCACTTTTAGAAAGAAATAAATTGTTTTCTTGACCATGGAGATCTGGTGTAATTTAACTTTGGAAAGAAATTTTCAACAGAAGCCAGAATAAATTCTCAATTAGAGAAGTTTAAGACTGAGGCCATGGGGCAAATGTGTACATATGTTTGTGGTTAGAAGTATATGCGCATGGCTTTTCAATGTACTGTGTTTTATGGAGTATATGCACCTAAATGCTTTTGTAGAGGTTTTTAAGAACTGTATAGGCTACATTATGTTACTAAAGTGAAAGTTTAACACAAAAATACAAGCAAAAATTACATTTAAACCAAAAATGAGCAAGTCATGTCATTTTTAGTTTCGCAGCAAAACAACTCAATTAGATGAATTCTGCCACGTTTCTGTTATTAGAGGAAGTTATTGAAATAATATTTAGTCATCAAAGACCCACTTTTGGGCAGATTGCTGTACTCCTGTACCTTATTGTTATGGGTGGGGGAGCTAATCATCAGCTGTACTCCTGAGCCTTCTTGTGTCAGGTAGGGGTGTTGATCATCAGCTGTACTTCTGAGCCTTATACTTATAGGTGGGTGTGTTGATCATCAAGCATCTCCTGTACTAAGATGGACTAGTCACACAGTCAAATTACAGGAACTAGGTCACCTTGAGTATGTAAGGAGATGTTTTGTACTCCCCACACAAACCATGACTAACTGAAATTGCCACACCTCAAAATTTAATGTCAAGAACTAAGGAACAGGAAGAAATAAGTAAAAAAAAAAAAAGTAATAGTAATAATAATAATAATAATAATAATAATAATGGGGCAAGAAAAAGATGATGTCAGTGTAGTATGTCTCTAAGCAAATACTCTTTGCTGCTTAGAGTGGGGATAAATGCTTACTTACCTTACCTATATGCAGCATCATGAATTATGGTATATTAGTGCTTGGCTATATGTTATGATCTTTAAAAACTGAGCTACTGATCTTAACTTTGTTAAAATGCATACAGGAAATCAGTAACTATAATTGTAATGTGTACCGATTAGGCCAGACCTTGGCATGGTACGGCCCGCAGGCCACAACAGGCCCTTTGCCTGTTTCTGACTGGCCTCTGCTAAATCATTGGGAAATTAGGAATTGAGCAAAAATAGTGCACTTTACACAACCTTGCTGCTTTTATTTTTAACAGCTTTTTTTTTTCCAGTTTACACAGGTTTGGCATGCCTGCGAGCACAAGCAAAGTGCTGGTGAACAACTGTGTACAAGAGATGCTAGTTGGCTGTTAGCCCACAAAAATGTTCGCTCCTGTTCAAAAAAGAAAGGTTGATGCAGAATGTAGAGTTTTTAACAAGATATGGACTTCAAATTACTTATTTACTGAAGTCAAAGGTAAAGCTGTGTGCTTAGTGTGTGGAGATCAGGTTGCTGTGTTTAAGGATTATAATATGAATCACCATTACAATGCGGTGATTAGCGTACAAACAGAATAGCAGCAGCACTTTGTGTAAAGTTAATTTAATGCTGGTCTTTGAAATACTGCAAAATGCATATTTTGTTCAAAATTGTTCTTATCATTGTTAATTAAATGATGATTTGATGTTGGTTTTTATACCATGCCTGTTTCATATTTTCATTGCCCAATCATACTATCTACTCTCACCTATAAAAGTTTTTCGAAACTATACAATTTAAAGCTTTTTTATAGAGTGATAAAATGAATATTAAGCAGAACTGAGTTCAGTCTATTGGCCAGAGCCTCCACAACAGGCCTAGTCTCTTATGTGGCCACTTGGCAAAATTAATTGCCCACCCCTGGATTAGGCTGTCAAAAACCTAATTTATTGGCTTGTTATCTGTGTAGCTAAAACTCTACTGGAAATTTTTTATAAAGTCTTACACATTATTTCATGAGAGAGAGGTGTATATTTGCTGGATGAGTTTTGAAACAAAGTTACAAATAATTTCAAATTTATATTCCACTGCACGTTACATGTCAAACTAAACTATTCAGTGCAGCATTTTTATGTCTAAAATATATACAGTTAGTCATATGTTTTTTAATGTAACAATTCAATGGACAATATTCTGTTAGCCAATATATAACAATAAAAAGTGATGTAAAATTTTTAAAACTTCTCATAGCATTGACAGAATTTGTAACTCCAGTGACAGAAACATAAAATCAGTTGATTAGTAATGATTCATGGCATGCAAAATGAATTTAAATTCAACTGACTCTCCAGAGAATTCTGAAGTTTGTAAATTCAGACAATAGATGAAGACATCAAACAAAGGCAGTCTTATGTGTTACTTCATCTTTCAATCTGATGTGATACCACTGAACAAACTTTACAAAACAAAAGAATGTGTACAGGTACAAATTATATATGTGTAACTGAAAATTCAAAAATGTTATTTTAAAGAACTCGTTTTGTGTACAGCTTCATTACATTATAAATATTATGTCCATTAAATGCACATTTTATGTTGAGGACATCCATTAGTCTTAATCACCAAGTAGAGCTGCAACATGAGTATTGTATTGATCTTATTATATCAACAGGCCACATAAGAATGTGTCTATGATCCTACACTTGTTTTTGTGGCAGGCACTCATAGATGCAAACTATGTATTTACCACAAGTCCTGAAGATGGAAAAATAGGGTAAGATGTTAACTACAAGAGCATACTCATGGCCTAATGGCAAACAGTTCAATAGACAAAAGTTAATTGTCTGAAATTTCTAATTAAAACCTTGTCATTCATTTAAATATTGTACTGGAATTTATGAAACACCCGTGGGCCAGGTAAAAGTTGTGCCACTGTGGCCTTCCTTGTAAATGTCACAGATCTACATCATAAACATTGCTTTCACACAAAAGTTTTAAAAATTTTCAAAGGCTGCTCACCTCTGGATTGTACATTGTGTGGTCAGAATGACCTCATAAATTATGAAGTTGAAACAATACTTTTTTCCTAAACCTTACGTTTACCTCTATTTTTGTTAACAGGTTGACTTAGCAATGGATCACACTCTAAAATAATATCCTCTGTGTTTGTAATAATAAGATGTGAGGTAGGAATGAAAGGTCTTGGAGTTCATAACTATCATCTTCTATCTTTAACTGGTCTAAATTCATATAAATATTAATTTCTGGACCTCTGCTTATTTCTGCTCTGACTTCTAACGGGAAACAACTTAGGGAGAATCTTCCAGAAGGACAAAAAAATGCAATACCAAGCTTCAGATGCATGTCTCCAGTTGTCTGCATAACCCAAACCTCATCATCACACCTTGTACAACTACCCAAAACTCACATCACAATAATTACATCCTGTACCATCATCCAGAATATATAATCGCACTCTGTACCATTAGCCAAAGCATATCATCACACTCTGTACCATTACCCAGTGTGTATCGTCACACTCTGTACCATCACCCAGACCACATAATAACACTATATAACATCGCCCAGACCATATCATCACACCTTGTACCATCACCCAGACCATATCATCACACCCTGTACCATCACCCAGACCACATCATCACACCCTGTACCATCACCCAGACCATATAATCACACTCTGTACCATCACCCAGACCATATCATCACACCCTGTACCATCACTCAGACCATATCATCACACCCTGTACCATCACCCAGAGCACATAATAAAAAGGTTGAGTGTATTCTTGATAAGATGGCAACATATTTCAAGTCACACTAATAACATTAAGATTAGGGTTTGTTATAACAATTTACTGCAACCGCATATTATTATAAGAGCAAACCAGAAAACTTGAAGGAATGTTTTCATAATCCTACTATTACAGTTAGCAAACTTACCTATTATCTTTTAATATCTGTAATCAATTCACATTTTTAAGAATATCTCATTATAACCTTGCATACATTCATTACCGCTGCATATACAGGGGTGTTATAATTAAAGTTTCCCTATTCAGAGCTCTCTGTAGCACTAACCAATGAGTAGCATAGCACCATGTACAAATTTGTACTTATACATAACCATATACAAAAATAATAGTATATTTAGCAGTAATAGTTCAAACAAGATCAGATGAAGTCAGTTTGACTAAAATTATAAATCATTAATATTTTATGAAGAAATTGATAACATACGATTGTTGTATCTTCCATAAAACACTGAGCTTGTGATATGTATCATAAACAAATGAAAGATGAAATTCCTTCAGATGTGTCTATGCTACTTCAAATATGAATATTTTCTGACAACCAGTTCTTCTGAGTGATGTATTCATTTGTACAGATGATGTGTGGAGGAAGAAAACAGTATTTAATTCTTTTCATGTGGTTTTATTCCAAAGACCTTCCAAAGACCTTGTTTGCAGTAAACGGATATATTTGTGACACAAACTAGCCAATATATAACAATCAACTGTGAAATGCATATGCCCTAGGAGGGCTGCAATGTGTCTGCAAGCTCTTCCCGTTTCATCTCCTTCTGCAAAGATACCCACTTAGGAGAGCTGATCAATAGGCAAATCTATGAACACTTGACCTCCTGCCATTAGTCATCCTCTACCTAATACAATACAACAGATGGCCAGGGTTTTTGAGGCCTTGAGAATAGAATAACTGTGAACTGTTAATGTTTGAAATGTAATGGGAATTATGACAAACTGCACAATCAACTGGATATTAATACCTTTCATTTGCTAACTGCCTCATTGTTTGAACAGTGGGGGTTTATGCATATTATCATAGTCATACATCTTAAATGCACATCTGATAATCACACAGAACCCATCTGAGCCAAGAAGTGATTATTTAGTGAGTGCAATCTCCATTAAACCAGTTTTTAAAAGCTGACACTATGTAAAATGTTGTGATTTTTAAATTGTGTCAGCAGTTTATCTATTTTAATATTTTGTAAGAAACATAAACACCTCTGCTGTATCATGTATCGCCTTTGTGCAGGTTACTAGCATGGTGTAGAGTCACAATCGCTCTGTCCAAAGAAAAAAGTGCCCTCTTCTGGCCATCAGCATCACTTCAAGCACACCCCCCCCCCCATCCACCCAAGCCTCATCCCTATTCCCTAGAGGTTTCCCATCAAATAGCTGACCAATCCAGACATGCTCCGCTTTATGTATTTGGCAAATAAACAGGAGGCGCTGCGGCTGCTGGCTCAGTTAGTTCATTGTCAGTAGCCATTAGCAGCAGTGCCGTCAGTCACCCCCGAGCCAGTTTCAGTCACAGGGTGTGTGTGGGAGGCAGCGGGTGCCTTTGGGAGCAACGCATTCTCCAAGCTGCATCCCACACGCCTCCTCTCTTTGGCAGGCCTCCACTTTTAGGTGCATAAACACACATCCGTCCTCGTGGATTTTGTGCGTGCGTAATCAATTACATTTTTTCAAAAGAGTGCTGATGTTTTTTTTTTTTTTTTCACATACACTTACAAAAAATAGCAAGTGTTAATTGTTCTATGTAATCATGTGATTTGGCAAGCTACCTAACCACTTACAGCTTCTGCGTTTAATCTCGTCCATGTTCTGTTTTGTGAATAAGGCTAAATGCAACACTGCTGCCACAACACAAATATGAGGCATATTAAATGAATTAAGTGAATGTGATGCAGTGCAGCATGTGTGTGCAGTCATATCATATGGTATGAACATAATGTAGAACGTGATTAGGATGAATATGCCATGTATTGTATGTCCTATGAAGCAAAATCAGAAGACCTGCATATGGTTTTGAAATACGGTTGTTTTTATCATGTGTATTTATATAAAACTCAGATCACACTTGAGTTTAGTCTCATGAACTGATTTCCACATGGTGTCCGTATATAAAGAAACCACTGCAAGAAATGACACCACTTATGAAGCATAATGTTGTACTCTGATAACAAAAAAACTAATGTGAAAAACTTCAACAATGTAGCACCCAGTGTTTCAGCTTGGAGCATGTTCTAGCACTGCTATTTGGGTATAATGCATTTGCAGGGGTTCATTTAGTATTTGTTTTCCAAGAGTTCTGCTTGGCTTTCACTGTTAAAAACTATATATAAACTTGTACAATTACCCAGTCACAGACCAAACCTATATTTATACATTTAACTGTCTTATTTTCAAAACTGTTCAGACTATTTTGAAATTGTACTTTGATTAAACAAGTCTCTAACTCAATGGTAACTCATCAAAATTACCCAAAACAAACCACTGGAACAGAGTTACTTGTACTCTAAGTCCAACATCAGCTCCTCAGCTTCCAAAATAGTCATTTCTGCATGTCATACCCTTTTAGACGTTATTGCAAATTTATTCCATTGGTTCTCCAAGCAAGAACTACTTTAAGCAAATTTATGAGGTTTAAACACTTATATCAGTATATAATTACTAGATGACTTCACCCAAGGGTGGTGTAAAGTGGCGATCTTTATATGAGTAATGTCATACACAGAGGTAAGTTGCTTAAATTGAGTCATATCCTTTTTAATCAATAATTTCTTGCATGACTCAATAGCAGGTTTCATCAGTAAAATTAATCTCATAAGAATTTTATTACTGTTCATATTTAATCAAATATATTTTAACTGTTCCCATTTAGTCAAATTTATATGTTTAAATCAGGACACTGAAATATTAAAGCATAATCTAGTTTAACCTTACTTCTTTGTGTGAATGAATTTTAATACATACTAATTGCAATGATAAGCTTAATCTTTAGTCATAATTGTAACACACTCTTTATGGAAAAGAAAAGGACATTAAATATCAATTTTCAGTGGTACGTGTGTGGACATTGGGAGTGGGAAACAGGCTTATTCATCTGACATGCTGGGTATTACAGTGACAGGATAGATTAAATGTGTTTCCAACCAAAGCAGACTGTATTTGTAGGACCAAAGGCGATAAACAGAGGACTTCAGCTGTTGAAAGGTCTCCCAGATAAACAATCCACATGTCTTCCTTAGGTACAGGTGCCTGTACACCCCATTTTCATCCCAGTGGAGCTCATTAGCTCTGTTTATTAACTTTTATATTTTTTGGTACTGACATACTAATTTATATTCAGTCAGCCCTCTGTATCCATGGGATATTTTGGTATCCATGGGGGTTTGTTTCCAAGATCAACCATGGATACCAAAATCTGCAGATGCTCAAGTGCTGTATATAAAATGGCGCAGCATTTGCATATAATTTATGCACGTCCTCCTGTGTGCTTTAAATCATATCTAGACTACTTATGATACCTAATACAACGTAAATGCTGTGTAAGGAGTTGTTATATAGTATTGTTTTGGGAATATGGATAAGAAAAAAACTGTACGTGTTAAAACCAGACAGAAACATGGTACATCAGCAACAATGTAACATTTTCTTTCAACACTTTCCGATTGTGTTTGTTCAGTGACGTGAAAGAGAATTCGATACATTGAATATTCTGTTTTATTCTATGTACTGTAGCACATAACCACTCTGTACACTTTATTAACATACTTTGAAGTATATTTACACAAGAAAAGAAAGGCTGAAAATTAGATGAACAACATTTAAAATAAAGGTACATACAACTTATGTACACTGAAAACAGATCTGTTGTATTAACTGAAAAAATATATATATACACATACATTGGTTCCACCAGAAACCTTCACAGCAGTGGGCTGGAAAACACAACAACTAGACAACTGGACACAGGCTGAAGTAAATAGGTCTTTGCTGTTTTCATTGTTTATTGCAAACATACAAAACTTTCAGTAAAAAACAAAGTGGAACAAGGGAGAAAAGAACAAAGTCTGAAACTGAAGAATGCACATAAGCAGACAGGTGGCCTACCAAGCATACCTCAAAACACACAATTAAAAGCAAACTTTAAAACACAAGCAAACAAAGTTTATGCACAGCACTCAAGATTAGTCCACCTAGCCAAACCTCCCTTAGTGCCTGTCTCCAGTTCACTGTCCTCTTGTTCCCCTCGCTTCCTCCAGCCAGACAAAGATTTCACTGTTAAAACTCACAATACAGCAGAAAAACAAACGTAGTTAAGAGGCTAAGAAATAGTGGGTGAGAGATTAACAAATTAGCCAGATAACTATACAATCATTTAATGTAAGAATGTACGCAAATATGCTCAAAACAGATAAAAGTAAACATTGCCAGTGACATTTTTCCTCATATTGCGTCAAACTTGCATACACACTCTTATCCATAAATGTAGAGAACAAATTCCTCATATATGACTTGGGTATAGAACCTCTTGGCTATAGAACCATTCCCTTTACATTGATACTAACAAACTCCTACTGCTTTAGGGTTTAATTAGAGGCTGTGACGGCCAGCTTAGCTGCCCGTGAACATGTCGGGTACAAAAGGAAAACAAGGAAACCACAACAGGCCAGTCTCATTCCTATCATGCACTTAGTAAGAATTGCCTATTTGTATTTTATCCATGTGATGATGTGGAACCAATTTACATATATTTTCAATCCTCAAATGGTTGAATCCATGGATGCAGAACCTGCCAATATGGAGGACGGACTATATTCCCTTACAGTCATTTCTTTTTTTATAACTTACCTTATGAGCAATTATTATCATTATGTCATTTTATTTATTTTTACTTTGAGATGTATTAGGAGAAATTGGTTTATTATTCCAAAAACACATCTAGAACCGCAGGTGCTTTGGAACAATTATTAATAGATGAAATGAAAAAACCAGAACTTTTTTTAAGCTCATTCTAATATGGAGAAATTCATTCACTGATACTTTCAATGAAGAATGTTTAGCATTTGTCCTAGAAAACTGTAATAAAACCATAGTTATAACTGCATATAACATCTTGATAACCCATGAGAGCAGGTTAGGCATTATGCAATTTAAAAAATAAATTTTTAGTTTATGATGAAATAGAAAGGGCAGAGTGGCGCAGTTCAACAACGCAATTTTATGGAAAGATTACTGTAAGACCAACAGGTATAACCCTCCTTAAATCATCTGCAGTGCCCTATTAGATTAGTTGTGTAAACTATTTTCTTGTTATTACTTACTGAACAGAAGCATAGATGACGAAGGAAAGCCTGCATAAGAGAAACGGAAAGACTAAACGAATATCTGACTTCATGTGTCACATTCGTGATGGAGGGAGAGAGGGCTAAAGGAGGCGGGGGCAGGGCTGCAAAGAACAGCCTTGTCCTTCCTCCAGCTGCTCTAGACTCCCATGACACAACAGGCGTAGACGTGATATCAGAAATCAGAGATCACGCAGCGGGCCTGAGACAGGATGAAGGCCCAGTGGGTATCTTCAGCTCTAACATGAAAGAGAATCATCCTGAAATGAAGAGGGAGTTTGAGGAAAACTGCTCAGGAGAGTAGCTAGCCCTGCTAGTGTGGGGCTTGCAGCTCAGTTTTATAGTTCTTTTTATATTCAAGTGGGGTAAAACTGGACAGCAGCAGCATGTCAGAGAGCAGCAGAAGGTCATAATAAAGAAACAAATCCCCAGTGACACGGTTTAAGTTATCCTTCAGACCACCAAACTGAACCTCAAGACATTGTCATTCAGCTAGTGAGCAACAGCACCTGAACCAGGAGAAGAAACTCAAGCCTCTTCATTCCATTTTACTCTTTTATTTCTTTTAACTGAATAGGAAAAAAAATCATGCATAAATTCTCTCAGATGCTTCTCTGCTAATGTTAATACTCATATTTAGTTAATACTGGCCATTTTGCATTTAGTTATTTAATATTATTAGTCTAATAATTTATTTTTGAGTTTGAAGAATTTTGCCTATATTATTCAATATATCTTATATTGTACGGACTTCTTATGTCCAGGCGTACACGTCAGCTGTCCATGTCGCATTTCACTTATGTGATACATGACTAACTTGGTTACGACCCATGCATATAAACATGTTTTGGTCTCATGTATTTTTTCTTTGATATTTGAAATTAGACATTATACAGAATCAATAAAGGCATTCATATGAATATGTTTTTGAACGTTTTTAGACCAAAAAAAAAACTCCTGTATTACAAACATTACCTGATATTTTTCTGTTTTCCTTGTTCATTTTGCCTTTAATGTCTTATGTAGTTTTCTGTGGAATATCCATTTTCCATTGGCTGTAGTTTTGTCCATCATCTATGAAATCCAGCTTCAGCCAATAAAACATCAACTTCATACTTAACAGAATCATTTGGACTGGAAGAAGGGAAAGGAGGCGCAATGGACACAGAAAGAGAGCCTGAGAGGGAATATTACTGTCAGCTACTGTCTGTGCTATTTAGTGTGCAGCTACATGTGAGATCTCAGGCTTCGTAGCATGTAAATCAAAGCACCTCTATATAATGTGCAGAGTTACATGTGGTTCAGGGTTGCAAAGTTTTGTCAATGATCACAATTTCTGTGTGTGCCACAGCAGCTCAGTGGGTAGTGCTGTTGTCTCACACCTCCAAGGCTATGTTCAATTTCGGTTTTCAGTGTTGTATGTGTGGAGTTTGCATGTTCTTTCAGTGCTTGTGTGCATTTCCTGAAGGTTCTCTGGCTTCCTAAAATAATCCATATATGTAGGTTAAGTGATCTGCTGAGTCCAAATTGCTGTTAGAATTTGTGTGTGTTGCCCTGCAGTGGGTTGGTGCCCTGTCTGGAGTGTTCTCTGCCTCGCACTCTAGGCTGCCTGGATTTGGTTCCAGGCCACCCGCAGCCCTGAAAAAGGATATATGGCTGGATTATGTATGTGTGCAATTTCTGTAAAATTGGCACCTTGAGAAGCTGATAGCCAGACCCTTGCCTTGTCTGTTGCTGTCCCTAAGTTACAGGCCTGCCTTAAGGAACAGCAATTCAGATCCAAGCTTAACAGAAACACAGGAGGTTAATATTAGTGCTCTCTGCATCATACTAGACCATAAAAAGAGAGAGTGTTGCCACCTCATGTAAGAATGAACGAAAAGAGATTCCCCAAAATCATACCTGATATTAAATCAGGCTCCTAGAAGTTGCGTTTCTTTCATTTAAAGCACTTAAAAAGCATTTTAACTATGCTGCAATAAACTGAAATTAAAGAAAAAACATGAGGCTGTACAAGATGAGGTAGTACAATGACTTGGTATTCCGTTAAAAGGGCACCCAAATGCAGCAACCAGACAAGACAATCCTACAGCATTTGACACATTTCACCTATCACCACATGTTCCTTTACTCACTACAGTCTCAGTCATAGCATGTCTATTTATAATTATGTACTCTTAAATTATCTGAGTGCATGGCAGGTGTATGAGGCTTTGATATGTTACGTTACAGTGCATCAATTTCCGACTGATCTGCTAAAGCAGTAGCCACTCTGTACCACCTAGATTTAGATGTAGATGGTTCCTGTGTCATTACTGTTGTTTTGTGGCCCTGGCTGGTGTATAGGCACAAGGTGAATCTTTGATTGTATTTGCACAGTGTAAATCATTTAACGTTGGGATGTTTCTTTGTCGCTGCAAAAATACTTAGAAAAATTGTACATTTTTAATGTGCCATCTTAGTTCATGTGCCATCTTAGAGGACATTACAAAAATTACAAAAAAAAAAGAATTGTCACAAAAAAAAATACTTATTAATAGTATACACATATCTGTGAAGACAGCGTGAACAAGGAGACATGGGAGTGTCGAGCTGAGCAGAATGGAGACCACTTACACATGAGAAGGAGGAGTATTTTGTCTACTATCACGACTCACGCATTTAAAGGACAGCTTCAGAACTGATAAGCAGTACTGCTGCTAACTCCAACACTCCTTAGCAGATGGAAAATATTTTAATGAGGCACTTCAGGCAGCGGGAGGAATTGTTTGCTCTGAAGTTTGTGAGGTAGGTTTAGGGAAAATAGCATTAATAAGTAAAGAATAAAATTAACATACTACCCTTTTTATCAGTTTTTGTTTGCTAATGTTTTTTTTTTGTCATTTCCTTTACTTTTATGATCTGTAATTATACTTATTATTATTTTTTTAAAACCTTTGGTGATGCATATTTAATGTATATATTTTCAAACTGGTATATCAAGTTAAGGATGTAAGGGGATCTGGAGCCTACCCCTAACAGCAGATGGCACAAGACAGGGTACCCTCAGGATGGGGCACCAGCCTGTCACATGGCATTCTATCGTGTTGAAAGTATACGTATTTTTTTATGATACACTAAACAGAGCAAGGACAGCAGAAAGAATGAAACTGAGATCTCAGCACGTTCCTGTTTAATAGATTAGTTTTTGCCTCTGTTGACTCTAATGTTCCATTTTCAAAACCTTGACCTGTGTGCGGCATGCCATTTGAACTCTGTGATGTAGCAGAGCATTAGTTAGGCAGGGCATGAGAAAATAACACCAAATTTGTCAGACAATACTGAACGGGAAATGTATGTTTTTACATGTGTGTGACACAATTTGTACAAATGGGAACATGAAGCAAGGGAAGGTATAATTGTGGAGAGTGGGTTTATTAACAGAAAAGTCCAAAAGGTAAATGGGGGAAACAAAGTAGATGAACTGACAAAGGGCAAAAAGACAAGGGAACAGGGACTCCTAAAAGAACATGAACACAAGTACCAGAATGAGAGTGTGAGAATAACGAACAAGCACATGGAAGTTATCATGTGAAAATGTTATCAAGTGAAACATGACAACTGGCCAAGACAAGGGGAAAACTTTGACATAAAATAATGCACAGCAGCACCATCACCAGATATGAAAACTACAACAATTAGACAGAAACAGGGAGAGTACATTTACATTTTACATTTTATTAATTTAGCAGACTCCTTTGTCTAAAGCGACTTACAATGAATATAGTACATGTGCATGTCACAAACAAGGTCAAACAGTAGTAATAAGGAGACGAGACCTGACAATGAGGGTGCATGGTTACACACAAAGACAATGTGACAGCACATCCACACAAACAAAATATTTCTCAGCTGCTTTGGCTCATACTGAATAATATTGAAGTCTGATTAAAATCTGTGATGACGATTTATACTGTGTAGGTAACATTAAAAGAATACAGCCATTACTCCAAAGTCATCTCATAGATGACACTATAAGGTGTCTAACAGCTCCATAATAATTCAAAAGAAATATTGTGTTTTAACCAATGCATTTCATTTTCGTTTATGAAGGTTTATTGCTAATTATGTTTTGTCGCAGAGGAATGTTGCACCTTACCATAGAAGTACTATTTAAAAATAAATCCCAAGAAACAGTGAAACTTATCTTGGCAGCAGTGAATGGTACCATGATGATTTGAGCAAACCATGAAACAGATCTTTTTTATAAGACGTATGAAAACCAAGGTCCTGCATTTACATTCAGATAACAAACTGTGAACCAGCTAGATGCTCCTCATGAGGCCAACATTCCACTGGAAGCAGCAAGAATAATTATTATTCATTCATTCATTCATTTTCCATAGCACTTATCTTGTTAAGGGTTGAGGGAATCCTGGATCCCTTCCCAGGAGACACAGGGCAGGGCACACAGAGTGGGGCGCCAACCCACCACAGGACACACACATATACACACACTACAGGAAATTTGTAGACACCAATCAACCTAACCTGCATGTCTTTGGACTGTGGGAAGAAACCCACAGAGAACCTGGATTAAACCCACCAAACACAGGGAGAACATGCAAACTCAACACACGCATACCCAAGGCGGGAATCAAACCCCAGGCCTGGAGTTGCGACCACCACGCCACTGTGCCGCCATTATTGTTATTATTATTATTATTATTATCAACATTATCATCATCATCAGTGTATTTCCTCACAGAAGCATTGATCCTGCTGAAATGGCAGAGCCTGAAGAGGGAGGTTGAAGGAAGAACCTGTAGGCTGTTCCGACAGACTCCATTCTGTTCCAGACTATGAATTGCCAATTAGTGCCATGAAGGGTGTGTAAGTGCTGACAGCTGCATCCTGTCAACCTAAATGAAGCAGGGTAATGAGGGCACGAGAGCAGCTCAGTCACTCTCAGGTCATGCCTAGTTTTACGTGTGTCATCTCTACCCCACAGAAACCAACACTACTGATTCAAAAAGTCTGCAAAGTAGCAGCCTGTGAGTAGCCCTAATGTTTTGCTGTCATCATTTCCGTCACTAGGAATTCAGCCAATTTTAACAGTTCTTCTATATTTGCTCTTACCCCAGCACTGAACTCTTTCCTGTTTCAAAAACAATCACAAATGTTCTAGAACAATCATCCTATTTCAAAGTTACCAGCTGACCTTAAAATTTTAGTTGGTCTCATACAGTAACAACACAAACAGAAAAAAACTATTTCTTTTTTCTTTTTTGGATCAGTACAAAACACATAAAACTGTGCAGCTTTAAAATGTCTAAACTATTGTAAATTAATATTGACAGATGTTGAAAGTACAGTGGTGATGTACCAGTAGAATGAAGACTAGGGATGCACTGATAAAGACCTTTCTAGTCAATACCAATTCCCGAATATTTCTATATGTTAAACCAATCGTTTTGAGGTTCTGTTTATGTAAGGACTGTCCACCTTAATAAATAAAATTATTAATTTATCTATCATTAAAAGAAAAAAGTGAAATCAAAAAGTATTTTTAGTAGGTCCACACAGGAGACATTTTTCTAGCTGCATAATTAGCACATGTGCTTGTATTACATAAGATGCTCAAGCTAGATGGGTAAATATCTACCATTTTTAATCCATTGCACATTATTGCTGTATTGACTGATACTGATGGTTGGTTGATACAGTTGGTACATCTCTAATTAAAGGCCCTATGATTTACACTTTAATATCAAAATTACATCCATATTACAGAGTAGTAAAAAGATATAGAAATACCCAGCTAAAAATCTGTTGAAACAGCCAGTGAATGGAGAATACTTTGTGCCTACAGGGCACAGGAGAATAAGCATAGATCACAGTGATTTGAAGACACTTGAGGTGACTGGCAGGCTGTCGTTATTGCATCTTGGTAACAGTGCAAAATCGATTTTCCTAAGACAAGCGAAGGGATGATTATGAGAAGTGCAACTAGTAGACAAAGCTACTTCAGACTGTGACAAAAACACGGCATCAGTTCTGACAACAAATCCGGCCTGTTTTTCAGGGAATTGTTTGAAAGACACTTTAGGTGTCAGAATTAGGAAATCATAGCTTCAAGTTTGAAGTGCTTTAAAACAGTACTGGGCCTGCCCACTCATACAAGAATGTAATTTGGCCAATGAAATGAAAACAATTTGCACATTACTAACACATTATTAAATCTTTTTCATTAAAGACCTTGCTTAATTTGTCAGAGCACTTACCCAGTTCAGGGCAACAGGGCTCTGGAGGCTAGGAACATACTACACACACACACACACACACACACACACACACACACACACACACATATATTCACTGAGATGCTGCAGATTTATGATTTTTTTTTTCTAACTGAATAAACCTACCAGCACTCCACACCCATCTGAAATACAGTACAACCCCAGGTATGGTGCAAAATACTCTGTAGTTTGAGTAGAAAAAAAAACTTACTGGTTATGATGCAAGATATCTCATAGTTATATTGAAAAAATACATTGTAGTTATTTTTAGGTTCCCCTTAGCACGCAAGTGCTGAACACTTAGTGATTTAGAAGCTTACAGTAGGTCCAGAGTGAATTAGGCCATGTCATCCCTTCCTCATTTTGACCCACAGCCCTTGGCAGAAAGGGCACTGCTTCAGTGTCAGTGACATATACACACTGCTGAACTCCTGCCTGTATGTTTTTTAAACAGATTCTTTTGAAGTGATATTGTGGTTTTCAATCTTGATACAAGTATACCTTTATTAATTTCAACGTAAGTATTTATGATTATGCATGTGTACACTTTCCATAGAGCATTTGAAACTTGTACTGCTTAAAGATTATATAAATATTCAAGACGATTAGACCAGTATTAATAATAATATATCCACAAATAGAAAGCCAAAGGTTAGATTCAAATTAGACTGAATGGTTTGAAATCAAAGGGATTAGGCTCTCTCCCCTCCAGGTAGCTCAGCGATAGCTTTAGAGCACAGCAGTTTGGAGTCTAGCTGGCTTTGATTCGAAATTCACTGTGATAACCTCACACAGTAATACCCCCTTGGGCTTCAACTAATGTGAAATTTATGCAAGACACTAGTAGGCAACAGTGTGACCTTAACAGAAATACTGTTAAAAAGTATGCTCTCTTGAGGCTGACGCTAAATATCCTCATTTAAGTTTAGTCTGGATTCTAATTAATTATAATTAATAGGAGTGTTTTTTTTAAGTGAAAGAGAACTTATTTTACATTATATTACCTGTCCTGTCTTGGTACAGACCACAAATCCCCTGTTCTATTCACCCCCCACTTCAAGTGTTTGGAAAAGAAAGTGTGTATTCATTTACATTTCTCATGTTTTAATGTTCATTGTACCCTCACTGGTCCTCAAGATGTCACAAGAATAATATTCACATATGGCCTTTACATATTTTTTTCTGTGTTCATTAAGGAGCCTAATTGTTCATACTAATGAGGATCACTGAGATACTGATGAATACTCGATGCCCGTAGACAAAGCATCATTAAAAAGTATTAACAGTAGTAAATGTTTCTTTCATAAATTATTTGCTGGTTTTACATACACATTAATCTGGGTCCAAATATATTACTGCAAGACCAAATAAATGTAATTAACCCTATATTTGAATTCTGGGGAAAATAATTACGGACAATATGTGTGAAGGCATGTGAACTTGTTCAGGAGGCTCTTTTAAAAATTAAAATCTTGCATCCAGCGTTATTGTGTGTGTGTGTGTGTGTGTGTGTGTGTGTGTGTGTGTGTGTGTGTGTGTGTATCTTTGTTTGATTGGATGCATGAGGCACACACAAAACCAAATAATAAACCTATAAATAACACATTTTTAAAAGGAAAACAAACTTTTCTTTGTATTTTTTGAATTTATGTTGTTCTTGAAATCAATTTTTGGGTGTGTAATTTAGCAGTTATTATACTTAAATGTCATTATCTGGGAATGGAATATGTGTCTTTCCCGTCAAAAGCCAAATAAAACCTAAATTACTACAACCTGCCAACTCCTTAATATGGGCTCCATCCTCTTAGTGCATATGTTTTACACGACTCAGCACTTCCTTTTCAGCTCTGTGTTTCAGTTAGCTTGCTCTTTTGTACATTGCTTGTCCATATTTGCTTCTAGGTTTAAATTAGCTGTCATATAGAAACGGCTCTTGGGCAGCTTTGTGTTTCCTTCAGTTCTGTGTTCACTTCTTCAAAAATGAACCCTTTTTGGCATGTATTTGTGCTTTTCCACAGCAGCTGGTACCAAACTTTTGGTTCTTCAAAACAGCATCAAAGGTAATACTTGTGTTCTTTTTCTACTGGCAGCAAAAATAGTACAGTCAGTGATCAGCACTATTTTTGCACACTGATATGGTAAGTGAAATATACATATCAATTAAACATAATGATAAAAAGTGAAAGAGGACAGCACTCCAGTACCAAAGGTGTTAATAACATGTAATCAGCACACACGTTTCAGGGCTCAGCCCTTCCTTAATGTGCAACACACCTGAAGAACACCTCAGAGATGTTTTTTATAAAACAATGTGGAATCACAGGACAAAACAAAGTTGGATCACGTGACAAAAACAGGAAATGCAGTTATAATATTAATCCACAAGAAAGTAAATAAAAATATGTATCCACATCCATACCCGTATTCATGTATCCACCAAAGCACAAGTTTACATACCCATTCATATGCATACATCTAGATACATATGTGTGTGTGTGTGTGTGTGTGTGTGTGTGTGTGTGCGCGCACATATACACACAATTAACAAACCAAAGAGGATAGTGCAAGGTTTATGAAACAAACTAAAATTATAGGAAACAAGACAAGCCCATGTCTTCGTTCAGACCCCCTGGCATTAAAGTGTTCAAGCGATTAATCCAGAAACATTCCAACTGTAATAATAAACATTCTCTGTCTCCCCCTCTCAATGGGTTGTTTAGTACTTCTAGTCCCATATATTTCAATTCAGCCACACTATGTCCGTGAGTGGTGAAATGTTTCACTGCCAGCGATTTTTCATCGAAATTTCTACTGGAGCACTTGTATTCACCAATACAGGGCTTTAGAGCCCATTTGGTTTTGCCCACATATAGATATTTGCAGGGACAGATCAGGGAGTAAACAGCAAAGTTGGTTGTTTAAAAAAAAATTCTCCCCCTTATTAAAAAACACTTCCCAGAGAAAGGATGTACACACTTGTCACCACTCACCAGACCTTCACAATGAATACAGTTTACACACGGAAAGTTTCTGTATTGGATTTTAAGGGGGGGGTAATGATTTCTCGGGCAACTCTGATTTAGCCACCAAGTTGCCTATATTTCGAGACCTTTTGACACAGATTCTAGGTTTAATATTGAATTTGTGGCCAATTTTAAGATCCGAAAATAGAATATACCATTATTTGTCCTGAAACTTCTGTGCTGATTACATCTTATTAAAACTTTTGGTACTGGAGTGCCATCCTCTTTCACTTTTTGTTATCATTTGACTTTTGTGGATTCAGCACCCGTATCCACTTAAATTTTAGACTGAGCGTGTGTTTGCTTATACTAAACATAATAATACCAATATCATTTGTGTATCAATAATATTTAATAATACTATGGTCTGCTATTTTGGCAAATATTTTTTTAATTTCTTTTCATGCCATCAAGATCTCCTGGAATCTCTTCTCCTGACCAAATTGTGGCTGAAGCCTTGATCTCTTTGTAGTCAAGTCAAATTTATTTAAAGTATGTATTTAAAAACAATAAAAGCTGACCGAAGTGATGTACATATTAAAACAAAAGACATAAAATGCACAGTATGTAAAAAGGAAATCACAGCACACATAGAAAACAAAAGAAATGGGATAAAATACAAGAATAAGAAGAATAAAATATCTCAGCCAAGTGTAAAAGCCAATGACAAATAAATATGTGTTTTTATCTGGACTTAAAAGATGCTAATGTTGGTGCAGCCCTAATGTGCAGGGTTAAACTGTTCCACAATTTCAGTGCTAAAACCGCTAAAACACAGCCCTAGAGGGTGTAAGAGGATGTAGAACCTCAAAAATGTACAAAGGCACTAAACAATTAAGTGCCTTAAAAACGAACAACAAAATGTTGAAATCAATTCTGTAGCGAACAGGAAGTCAGTGAAAATATTTTAGGATGGTGGAGATGTGTTCGTGTTTACTTGTGCCTGTCAGAAGCCTAGCAGCAGCATTTTGGACAAGCTGCAAGTGAGCGAGCAGAGCGCAGCTGATTCCTCTGAGCAAAGCGTTACAGTAAACAAGAGAACATAAAATAATAATAAAAAAAATTTTTATTGAAGTAAATAAAATTATTATGGATCTGCGGACATATATTATAATTAGCTACTATTTTGTTACTTTTTATCGCTGTATTTTGAGTTTGTAGCTAACCTTTTTCAATCGGCAATAAACACATAAACACATTTGCAAGACCCACCCAAAGTACCAAAGCACCAGTTGCTACTTCAATACTGGTACTGTACTGCACCACAAATCAACAGAAAGTTGGCCTGAGTGTCAGCTTTCTCTCTAATACTCACACAAACTAAATTTGCAGGAGCTGACAAAATGATTTTCTTTCTAAAAATTGACTAATTCTGAAAAACCGGAGTATGGTCTCTTCCTGACTTACAACATGATGCTTCTGTTACATGTTTGCTTTGACCAAGCTGTTGCATGAATTCATTACACAAATTCTGGAAAATGCAAAGTGGGTATTCTGGGGGGTCAGGGATTGACATTTCAACTGGGTGTATGTTCTAAGCATTAAAAATGACAATTATTAGATATTTTGAAAAATAACTAAATACACGAAAAATAATTAAGGTATTTGAATTTTAGAACCAGCATCCTGAGGAAACGAATTACATCAAACATAGCAGCTCATTATGCAAACTAATTGTCTTATGTGTATTCATAAAGAAGGCAACAGCAACAGATACGGAACAAAGATATTTCTCATCCAGACATGGAAGTCAGATTCTCCCTTGCTCTTAATAAGGACAGAAAGGCCCTTTCCTCATCTTTCTTTCTTCAGTTCTCCTCCTTGCTAGAGAAGGCCTCTAATGGTGCAGTTCAGTTATGGTAAAGTAGTACTTTTGAATTGCATTCAGTGTGTGACTATCTGAACGTGCTTCAGCATAAAAGCTACATACAAACTGGCATTAAACCTAAAGATGTTGATAAAGACTGTTTCCAGAGCCCCACACACCCACTTAGACAAGTAGTTATTAAAAACAGATTGAAGGAAAAAGATATGAATAATCTTCACACAGATTACCATGAAGGACATCAGTATTTGTCTGGCTAAGAAGCCTCATGTAAAAAGGATTTATTCTACTTCCTGGTATGAGAGCTTTGGCATGAAAGACATCTGTCTGTCTGTCTGTCTGTCTCTCTCTCTCTCTCTCTCTCTCTCTCTCTCTCTTTCTCTTTCTCTCTCTGTCTCCTCAAAAGGTTTCAGTAAGTACACCATCGATCAGAAATTGGTTATTCTGTAATATCCAAAAACAGGATTACAAAAAAATTTTAAATCCAGAGAACAGACAACTCCATTGTTATTCTCATCATATGTTAACTGCAAAAACAAATGTGGACAGTAGACATAGAGTAGATAACCAGGCTCTTTCAAAAAGGGGAAACAGTAAGAAAAAATCAGTGCATGTTATAGGTGAGGTCAGGTTTCCTGAACTCAACATTCATGAATTCTACAACATAATATATTCAGTTTTCTTATTCAATATAGCTAGAACAGCACTTCATACCACAGAGGCCTTTACTCTCTCACCATTCACAGGGACTGGAGCCGTAACACATTAAGGATGATGATGATTGGTTGAATTTGTACACTTTCAGCTGTCTTCATTTTGTCTCTGAAACAGTTTAATGTACATGGAATTTTTTATCTTGGAAATGCCGCCAATTTTGTGATACTGTATTTTGGCAAACGTGCTCAAAATAGGGCGGCACGGTGGCGTGGTGGTTAGCACTGTCGCCGCGCACCTCCAGGCCTGGGATTCAATTCCCACCTTGGATCTGTGTGCGTGGAGTTTGCATGTTCTCCCTGTGCTTGGTGGGTTTTCTCCAGGTGCTCCGGTTTCCTCCCACAGTCCAAAGACATGCGGGTTAGGTTGATTGGTGTGTCCAAATTGCCCGTAGTGTGTTGGCACCCCGCCCTGAGTGTCCCCTGCCCTGCGCCCTATGTGTGCTCTGGGATGGGCTCCAGGTTTCCCCACGACGCTCACCAGGACTAAGCGGTTAAGATAATGGATGGATGCTCAAAACAGCCATAATAGCAGTTATAGCCTCTACTCTCTGAATGAAAAATGTATGGATGAAGCAAAAGGTGAACTGGCACCTAGAGGGGAACCACTTTAAAAGCATAGATCATACTTTTCACATTGTCAGTGCTCTGCACTGGTTCTGCATTGTCTTCTCACTAATACAACACCAAAGTCTGTCAAAATCCATGCCTTCGTAATAAAACACTCATGAATGGTGATTTTTTTTTTGTTTTTGCTTGGTAAAATGGGTGTCTTAACAAATGTAATTAAGCGTATTATATCGTGTAAGCTTTTGCATTCTATGTTCTTGTAAATATCTTGCACCCTCATATAATAAGAATGTTACACTGGTACAAAATATTTTTAGGTAACTATACTTACTGTGCTGTTCACCCACAGTCATTCAATGAGTAAAAGTATAAAATTTCCATCTTTGCAAACATTCAAATTAAGCAAATCTAGGTGAATATTGGGGTGCAGTTTACACCTACAAAATTACAAAACTGCATTCAAGAACTTCCAAGCAATGCAAAACAAAAAAGATACTGTTGTTAGATAAAAAAAGAGTAACATATTTAATGGTTGTTTAGGGCCATCTGATTCAAATACTGTGACATTATGTGTGGCTTGATTACCATAAATTCTTTAAAAGTTTTCTTCAAGCCTAAACTGTAATTGTGTATTGGTGCCCTGTAATTTTAACTTCCATTTAACTAAATAAATCCAGATGGTAGGGAGGGATCCATGCTGTTTTTTTTTTTGTTTTTTTTTAGGAAAGAGCAGGTACAATGGAAATGAACATCTAATACTTTAGTGAGTGCTATTACCTTTGCAGATTTATACTCAAAATTGACAAAATTGAGCTTTCTTACATATATTTTTGTACACAGTTTATTAACAAGTGAGAAGTATACCCCCTTCCCTCTGAACAACATTTAAATAAATACTTATTTATCTATTTTTACACCAGTCTATCTTTATAGTATCAAAATTGTACAATTTCATAAAAAACTTTCATATCTGTCTTGCCACTCTCAAAAATAATACTTATGTGCTGACATGTTACATTTATAAAGATGTACAATACTATAACTCAATTTTATAAAAAGTTACGTAAGGAGCAGAAAAGAGACTCCAATTCTCCAAGCTTGACTCATCCTGACTGAGCAATAATGTACTGTATGCCAGGAGAACCCAGTGATCTCACCGCTTCTCAGGACAGGAGCTTTGGAGGAGCACCTGTTTATAGGATTTTCAAGCTGACATTACCAGACATGGGAAATGAGGGTTCGGGGGGTTTCAGGAAACATTTCTGTAAGGACAGAAGGGTAGCTCACCCACTTCCTATTACCCTGACAAATATCAGACAGATTCTCTGGAAGTTTAGTCATGTCAACTGGACTTCTTTCTCCTTAAAAAAGTAAAAAGGAAAAAAGGAGAAATAAGTCCAGTTGACATGACTAAACTTCCAGATAACCTCACCTGGATGACTGAGAATCTT
>JABJVR010048549.1:0-11530 GCA_025773905.1 Chitala chitala
CCGTAGAGTGGTGTGGTGTGGAGAGCTGTAGAGTGGTGTGGAGTGCTGTAGAGTGGTGTGGTGTGGTGTGGAGTGCTGTAGAGTGGTATGGAGTGCTGTAAAGTGGTGTGGTGTGGTGTGGAGTGCTGTAGAGTGGTGTGGTGTGGAGCGCTGTAGAGTGGTGTGGAGTGGTGTGGAGTGTTGTAGAGTGGTGTGGAGTGCTGTAGAGTGGTGTGGAGTGCTGTAAAGTGGTGTGGTGTGGTGTGGAGTGCTGTAGAGTGGTGTGGTGTGGTATGGAGTGGTGTGGAGTGCTGTGAAGTAGTGTGGGGGCTGACTGGTCTCTACTTTTTGCTACAACACGAAAATATTAAATCTTCAGGAGCACCTCTGGTTCTTTTGGAAAAAATAACATACCTTAACACCCGTCTACAACCCCAGGCAGCCAGCTGTTCGTCATTAATTTTTCTCAAGTGCAGCTGCGTATCTAAATAATCCATGAACTCTCCAGTCGATGGGCAGATCTGGGCATATTGTCTGTATTTGTGAGCATGTTTGTACGCCTCTCTTGTGCCATGAAAATCATTTTGCCAATCTCACACAGGGGCTCAAGATTTGCTGGATGTGTGCAGTACAGATAGGAATGCCACCCACAAGGTGTTCTCAGATGATAGGGTCAGTCTCCAGTCACCCCTCTTCTGGGTGTGTATAATCAAAAAACATACAGACACGTATAGACACAGCCTCGCTTTTTTTGCTTTTTCCCCCTTCTTCTCTGTCAGATTTAGACCTTTTCTGCACGAGCCAGGCAGCTTCTTTGTGGCTGGAACTGTCATGCCCTGTGAGCCCTGAGAGATACTGACAGCCTGCTTGTGACGGAGCTGGTGGGAAAGCCAACCATAACAAAAACAAAACAGAAGCAAACGGAGAGGAGAGGGGAGGCCCTCATAATGGCCTCATGATGGCTTGACATGGAATTGCAAGTGACAGTGGACAAGGCATCCATTATTCATAGCTGCATCGCTGAATCATATCTTCTTCCTCCGTGCGAACAGTAAGGGACCATGGCACAATGCAAACCGCCAGTCACGGCACATTTCTGTGAAAGTCAGCCAGACTACAGACGTACCCCTGGCCATCCTCGCTTCAGACAGCAAGTGCTGCTCAGTCAGAGGGGTGTAATCATTAAAACGTGTCCCATAAGTCAATAACCAAGAATGCACACCTCTGGCTGACCTTGAAGGAACCAGCCAAACACTGTGGGAAATTTCTAGCAATCAGAGGTTCTGTTATTCTGATATGAGAGCAGAAAGGAGGCTGGCACCATGAGCCTGTGGTATGAGTGTTTATTCTGAGCATACAGAACAGTACACATCACCAGACATATGCAGGAAACTGCACACAAAGCCCTAACAGATCCCACCTTCACATTTAGATAGTTTTCCAAATGCATTAAAAAGAGATTCTTGTATGCACGTCCCAGTGTGAAAGATGTAAAACATGACAAATGCAATATCATCCAGAGAGTCACATGGAGGCTGCTTCTACTTTATCTGTCAGAGACTTTCACCGCCTAATGCACTTTAATGCTGTTCTTGCAAAATTGGTTTTGCATTTTCACTTGTGTCTTGTTTAGTATTTAAGGATCTCCATCATCATCATCATCGTCATCATCGTGCACCGTGAGCTCGTCGCCCCTGGTGTCCGAAGCACGCTGTGCCACTTGCCCCCCGTCCTCCCTGTCATTGTCCCTGTTGAGTTATTTAAGGATACTGGGTCGTTTTGGTTGTAACTTGTTTGGTGTGTTACAATGAATTGCAGTGCGTTTAAACACTCTGTTTTCAATTCCTAGCTTGTAATCCTTTCATAAGTGACCATCACGTGTATTTGGGGCCTGCTTTGTCTGTGCTAAGGTCACAGCTTGTACATAAACTGTTAATGGTCCATATGGTCGGGACCTTGTGCTCACGTTTAATGTTTAGTGCTGTTTTCGGTTGTTAATGGTTACTAAGAAGATTCAAGCCTGGGTTTTGCGTACTTATTAAATCCGGTTTTTAAGCTTTAAGCTTTATTATCTATTATTTATTATTTAAGCTTTATTATCTGTTTACTAAGGGGGGGTTAACTCATGGGGGCAGGAGGGGTAAAGGTGAGGCTGTTTGTGTTTACGTTTGGTAACACATCACGGTACATGTACAGCGGTGGAAACAGCTACCTCTCTGATCTTGCGTGGTCTTAAATGCTAGACTGAGGTGTAACACTAAGTTAGCCTGTCCCTTATACACCGAATTGTGGCTGACGTTCTGCATTAGACTGTAGGGTGATTGTTATGTTTTTGTGTTTTCTGTAGTTTCAATTCAGTACAATCACCAGCTTCACCTGTGTCATGACCTTCAAATGACAATTTCACATCTTCATTTTGTCCACTTAGACATATCCTTTTTAAATGTGGGCTGGCAGCCCACAACCCTCTCCACACACAGACACACAGACACGCACACACACACACATCTAATCCACTTCAGAATGTACAGGAAAACCTCAGGTTTTAAAGACATTCCAGACTGCACTGTCACAGTATGGATGTCACAGGGCTAACTGGTGTTCACTTTCCAGCAGTCTGAAATACACACACTGCATGTGTTCTCAAACAGAGCAAAGCTCCTTCAGCCACAACAAGCTGGTCAATATGTTGTTGTAATAAAACATTTGTGGAGCTTTGAAGCCAGTCAAAAGGATGTTCCTGTCGCCGTGTGGCACGTTTCACAGCCTTATCCCCAAAATTATTTGACTGATTTTGATAACATCCTGGGTTGTGTGGGACGAAGCTGAGCGTGGGGATCACAGTGAGAATCGCTCCGTTTCCCCCAAGTGCACGGAGCTCCTAACCCCTCCGCTTTCCAAACAACATTCACCAGCTTCCCTGCTTGAAAGTTAATCCTCATTATCAACTTAACTACCGATTTTTAATTCAGAAGAAGTGAGTCTGTTTACGGACCACAGATGATTAATTCAAATTCATAAGCTGTATGAAATTAATATCTGAGGTGAGCTGTACAGAATACAGAAAATGTAACGGGCTCTACCATTGTACTGAGATCTGAGCCTGTCATTTTTGTCAGGATTGAAACTGTTATTAACCTTTTTCTTATTTTATATTTTTTTTATAACTCTGGCTGGAAAGTATGAATTTTTAAAAATCAGAGATAAAATAACCATACATGAAAAAACTCTTGTTTGAATGTGTGAACATGGTCCATTTTACAAAAGTCCCAAATTCTGCTTATACCCTCATAAAAGTTTGTTTTTAGTTGTGACTTATCCTCCCTTTTACACTCTGCTATGAAAAATAGAAAATGTGATTTGATTTTTTTCCTCCACCATTCACAGACATTGTCATTTTATTTTTAATTCACCTTAGGTCAAATGAAGACTGAGACAGTATTTTGTTATATAATTTTCTTTTCCCTGGTAAAGAATTTCCATAAAAATTGGACTTCATGTCTTATTTATAACCCTTCTTACAATTACCATGCATACGTCATCTTAATCGTCGTCCCTTTGTCTCGCTAAACACATCTGTAAATATCAGCCTCCCGTTCTCCCCCACATCACTAACACACAGCTTGTACAACACATAAAGACGCTTGCATGCATGTCAGTTGAAACATGCTACATGTGATAGACATGGAGCATTTGAGCTAGCAAGGTCACATGACTCATTTTGACAGATGTCACACAGCTGTGTTACCAGAGCTTTTTTGCCCCCCGCCCCGTGTTTTTAGGGCTGTTCCTGTTTTCTCCCCTGACTCACCAGCTGGTGTTAGGACAATTTCGTTGGTGCTAGGCCTGCTGAGAGTAAGGGCAAGCTGTGTCGTACATTAGCATGTGACTACAAGTACGGATTGTTCACTGTGCTCTTCAGCTGTTGAGTGATTAAAAAAAGCTAGAGAGACACTGAACACTCCGCTACAGAGACACTGAACACTCCACTAGAGAGACACTGAACCCTCCGCTACAGAGACACTGAACACACCGCTACAGAGACACTGAACACTCCGCTACAGAGACACTGAACACACCGCTTGAGAGACACTGAACACACCACTAGACAGATACTAAACACTCCACTAGACAGATACTGAACACTCCGCTAGAGAGACACTGAACACACCACTAGACAGACACTGAACACACTGGTAGGGAGACACTGAACGCTCCACGTTCAAGCTCTGCCTACATTGGAGAGGATGATGCAGCAATTCAGTTTGATTCAGTGCCTTTACTAGTAAAGATGATATAATTACATGGAGTTCATATTTAACATGTCAATAAATTCACCTTTGATGTCAACACAAGGTCCACTGCAGTGCTCCTTGTTCCATGAGATTTACCTCACTCTGCAAAATCAGTTTTATAAACCCTTGCTTATGCTACGTTTATGATTGTGGTGCAGTTTTGAAGCAATATGTCTGCTGTATACAAGAATTACTTGAGGCTGGTAGTTGAAATGCTACAACTTAATTTATATTTGACGGCCTTCCCTGAGGAAAGTTCTAATGAAAAGCAGTAGACCTTATCATCTATCTTGAGATTATGTATGTCAGCATTCCTCATTAATACATGCACTAGCAGTGTTACTAATAAAGTACTATTATTATATCTAACACACACCAAGAGGAGCAGAGGGTGGTAAGTGGCCAGGTGGCTCAATGGGTAGAACATCAAACTAGGATGCAGAAGCCTCCTGGTTCAAATCCCAGTCCAGCTAGACAGAACACTCAGTTCTATATCCCTGGCCCCTGTGTGTGGCTGGCTGCCTGCTGCTGTCCTCAGGGGTGGGTCATATGTAGAGAAACAACTTCCCTTTCGGACAAATAAACAGCTATTAAAAAAATTAAAACTACTCTCAACCCAGTTTATAAATCTGATGGACAAGTTGTCTCTCAACTTCATGCTACAAAGAGCTAGGTAAGGGGAAATAGGCTTATAGCTAATTTACCACATTATCTTTTCAGTTCAAACAACTTAATGGTACAAAAACACCCACTATCTGCATTCATCATTTTGACTGGTGTCCGGAAAATTTAGTTCTTTTTTTCCTATTTTAAAGTGGAAATAAAGTTTATTGTCTTCACACGTGACAGACCTTCCAAAACGTTGCAGCCCACCCCATTCACACCCACATGGATTCCAGCCGGACATTCGATTTCTCACAGGAGATGCTGTCCTCCGAGTCCATCAGTAGTTAACCCCAATAAATAATAATAATAATAATTATTATTAATTAATTAATAATACAACCGTGGTTCACTTGAGGCACGGACCAACCTACTCTCACTCTTTTCTTCTGAATGAGGAGGCGTTCTTCCCCGCAAGACACCTCCCCCTTTCCCCACCACAGGGCTAAATCCGCAGGATTCAAAGCAGATGATAGTCAGTGTGGATTATGTGCTTAGCAGGCCATTAGAGGAGCGCACGAGACGGAGCAGCGCGTGCTGGAGGGGAGCAGGGAGGACCCTGAAGATAACTTCATTGCTGCTTATAGCGAAGTAAAACGAGCCGAGACGCACAGACAGAAGCTCGGCTTGCCACTCTCATCTATGTAGAAAAATAGAAACATTTGAGATCATATGAAAAATGAAAGAGTGACGTCCGAAGACCATTGTTTTTAAATGGGAAAGAAGATATTCGGAGGAGGAGATACTGCTGCGTGTATCGACATCACATTCTGCAAAGCGACACCAAGAAATTATTGGCAGAAGATAAAGCATTTACGGACGGAGTACAATAAAGCTGACACGGGCTACTCGGGAAAAGTTAAAAACTTAAGCAGCAGTGCATGAGACTGTCGCTTCTGTACCGCTTTTGCTGGTCGGCAAAATCACACTGGTGTGTTTTAAATAAGAGAAGTGGAGAGCACAGTAACCGGGGAGGTCCCACTCTCACTCCGCAGGAAACCCCACATCACCGCACTTCGCCCCACGCAAGAGCCGCCTGGACCATCTGGGGAGAAAATGTTGGCGTTTTGCATGGTCCTTTGCCATTTAATCGCAGGTGAGGCACTTTTACTACGTCAATGCGTGAAATGCACGGAATGTAGCGGATTGTGAGCAGGGAAAGCCGAGAGATGCGGCTTTGCGCTGCTGCGCTCGCTGCGTCAAAGCCGCGGTGACGGGAGAAAAGCGCGGAGTACAGGGAGTAAGGGACGGGGTGCTGCACCTCATAACCCGCACTCTCCTCTCTTATATACAAACTTATCATGCACTTAGGACCAAAATGTCCCGGAAAACAACTTCTCCGTAGCCCGACACTGCGTCAAATAACTTAACTACTCAGGAGGGGAACTAAACAAGTGTTCTTGTAATTCAGAGTGACTTATGCCTTAATACCGTTAGACGCTGTGTTCTCCATACCTGTTTTCCTTTGATAATTAATGCTGCTTTGCCGTTTGCTGTTGATTGTCGAGTATTCGTATTAGTATTGCTTTGGCAATGTGCTCCTTATATTGATAAGAAGTCACCATATTCTGTGTACGTAAATACCCGGTTGTATGTAAAGTGATCGCGGTTATTAAAAAAAAAGGAGTATAAGGAGGAGGTGTGTAGATCAGTAATCACACTGTTTTAGTGTAAAGGTGCATGGGCTGCAGATCTTCATACAGGTGTTCATCATACCGAGGGGAGGATCTGGACACACAACTTCCCATATAAAAAAACAGGGTTACGGTCAAGACAGTGATGAGCCACGTTATGGATGGGATAAATGCGGGCTCGTGTGAATTCGGACCGGTCCTGCTTTATGGTGGTTCTTTGTTAAAGCGTAGAAAGATGCGCCCATTAGTAGTAACTGACGGGTATGAACTCTCCTCAGCAGCCGTGTTTAAAGCTGAGCAGACAGCCCTCTCCTCACCAGCGCGTCTTTTTCACCGCGGGCCAATTTGTTTTAAACAAACTAATTGTAACCAGGAATTTAAATTCGTATGCATGTCCATTAACGACATTTACACATTTTTATTTTATTTTATTCTTAAGCATCATAATCATTTATTATTGTTGTTGTTGTTATTGTTGTTTATTTATTAATTTTTTCAGAAACAATCGTTGACTTGAGTTTTGTGTTTAGCCCACCCTCTTAATTTGATTCAGTGTATCACTTGGAAAGGTATTTTCAAAACCTACATGTTTACTGTGTAGTGTATTGAGTATAAGAGTATAAACACAGCTGTAAGGAACACACACACACACACACACCCGTCTGGGGTGCCGCTTACACCCCTCATCGGCTGCAAGGCGCACAGGTTCTAAAACATTCATCCAATCATCATTTCATATTATTTGACCACTTCTGCAATGTGGACGAAGACGGCCGCATAAGAAGCCGAAAGTGGGGAAAAATCAGTGTGATGTAATCCTCACACTCTCTGTGTGTGTGTGTGTGTGTGTGTGTGTGTGCGCGCGCGCGCGCGCCATTCGGGCACGCTTGGATTAGGGGCTGGTGTGCCCACAGTGCCCGGGGTAGCACCCTCACCAAAGCGTCTCCAGAAGGTAACCGCTATGGGCAAACGGGAATCTTTATCCACAACATGCCAACAGCTCTCTGATGGCAGAACCGAGTCCTTTCTTTGTACTTTGCTGGTTTTGGGTTCCGAGCATGACCAGCCGTGTCGTGAACAGGCATTAGTGGCTCGGCTCGGCTCGGTGTGTGCGGTGCTGCCGAACAGCAGTAAAGCTCACTGCGGTGTGAGCGCAGCCTACAGCTCAAACCGCTGCTCGTAGCGACACACTCAAAACTGTAACATCGCGTGATATAAAAGTGCTGCAGTTTCCTGCTGACCAGCTCAATGCATGCAGTGTTCTTTATAACACACACACACACACCGCCAGAGGAAGCTCTCCAGAACCCGCGCACAACGCAAACACTCACACGTTCTTTTATTGTTCAAACTGGGAGGACGGCGATCATTTCCACACGCACCGTTCTGCGCAAATAAACGTAAAGTGCGTGCGTGTCGGTGTGTACTTGCGTGTGCAACCTCGTGTCGGTGTGTACTTGCGTGTGCAACCTCGTCCTTTTAAACCGATGTTTTTGTCATGAGCGGTGAATCTGGTTGTGTTGCTGACAAGTGTTTCAAATCGCTCAGAAATTCTCCTTTTCGTTTGAATTAACATGGAGCAGCCAGCAGTAACGCAAGTCGCGCTCGGTCAGCGCCGCACTAAATGAATGAGAAACACACGTTTTCTGGCTGTTAATCTGCGCCTTTTCCTGCCTTTGATGAATGAGACGAGGGTATTGACACGCAGGGAGGCGGTAATTAAATTTAAATGCTAAATCAGAATACAAAGCGTCAACACACCAACACCTACACTCCGTGGAGAAGAACAGGGAGAGAAATGTTAATGAAATGCGTACTGGAACTAAATTGGAAATGCAGTTATGGGGACAGAAAAACAATGTGAGCTTCTCCGGGGAGATGACACCTTCCTTTTTTGGAACGTCGTTTCTGAACATAGGGACAAAGAAACTTTGGGTATTCTCCTGCCTTCACTTTGGTGGCTATATGTTAGGCTCCCTGAATATGTATGTGAATTCCTGTTCAGTCACATATGAAATTGAATTTATGCGTAACATGGGGCCTATATGGTTACCCCCCAGGTCCTTATTTTACAGATGCTGGTTTGGGGCTGTACAATAAGGGAAGTTCTAGTCTTCCCAGATGGCACCATTGCACTCGGTTAAGTTTCCTGCCTCTGACTGATTAAAGTGGATAGGAGAAGCAGAATCTGATCTGCTGGTTGGCAGCCAGAGTGAGGGTTGATTGACAGGCAAGCACAAACACAGTGGAGAATTTTGAAAAGCGAAGCCTGCTGAGATGCTAGTGTTCCAGCAGACCAACCTTCAGGTTGGTTGGGGGTGGGGTGGCATGTCCACACAAACACTGCACTGCGTTCACATGTGTCTACTCCCCTGCTCACATCGTGCCTACACTACAGTTTTTCTCAGTGTCCTTAAGTTCCCTGTGGAATCCGACTGCACCCACATCAAACTGCCAAGTAATCTTCAATGAGCTCTTTCTGGAACCTTTAGCTTTGGGTAGCCGAGTCTCACAGGGCTGAGTTCAAAGTGAGCCTGCAGACATCACAGGTTTCCTGCTTCGAAGTCCTTTTGCCACTGGAGTGTGTGCTGCTGCAGACGAAGTGCCAGTGCGCTTGTTCCTTCTTCTTTGGCTCTACATTTTGGGCTCAGTGTTGAAAATTGATGCATCCAACTAATGGATTACAAACATCATGGTACCACTCTGTCTCCCCACTGCTCACGTTCTACACAGTTCTTCCGTTACCAGACAGACAGCTTCACTGCCCACTTCCATTACCAGACAGACAGCTTCACTGCCCACTTCCATTACCAGACAGACAGCTTCACTGCCCACTTCCATTAGAGATGATTTGTCAAGGAGTCATGCTGTGATAAGCACTGGAAATATTTTATGAACCTGCGTCAAAGAGGCCACGCTTCAGATGGTCTCCTGAGGTTTGGTGTAGGAGTTGTGTATCTTTCATGAGCCAGCATCTCTGAGTCTCCAAGTATGCCAGATGGAAGCTGGGAACAGGAGTTGGGAGTTTAACTGTCTGGACTGTGGCTGGCTGGTGTTTTCTTTTGGCTCTTTCCCTTAAAAAAACAAGGGCCAATTGGGGTCCAGAAGACACAGAGGGCCCAGAGATTATGAGTTTGTAACAAGCACACAGTTGCACGGACACAGCAAAACCTGGTCAGGTGATGTGCATTATTTATTACATTTATACTCATGGAATATATGTAGGAAAAAACTGCCCTACTTTTATTTCCATAAAATACTCCCAAATGTCAGCATGACAGACGTGAATACTATAGGAAATGAATTTTTAGTTTATGGGGAAAGACTACAAATTAAGAACCCAAAATCAGTAAGATGGATTTATTTACAAGACTTATATTGATGTTTCTCAACTTTTTAAGGCTTTTTAGAAAATGTTGCAACTAAAGGGGAAGACGAATTTGAACCCTCTTTTTTCAGTGAGTAAAATGCTTTTAGACATTGTAGCTGTACTAACGGCATTAACTTGTAAATGGCGCAGTTCATATGCACGATGCCATACCCTCGTTCAAGAGGTCGACACTTGCCCAGACAGTTAACCTCTTTTAACAGAATTACTTTTTATCACTTTTTCTTGTGGTTCTGTTCCCCCACTGACTTATTTTTTAAATACTAAATCTGTGATCTTAGAAAGGGTGGAGATGGAGAGATTCACAGCGATAGGGCCTTCCATCCGTCCCCAAGAAAGAGCAGGCTAACGTAAAGGGCCTTGTTGGCTTTCCTCATTTGCGTGTGATCCACTCCGACCAGCTCTGCCTTTTTCTCTCTGTACAGGGCAGAGGTAGACAAGGAGGAACACAGACAATGAGGATCAATTTCTCTCTAATCAGCTTTGCCATTCGGGTAAACAGAGATAAAGAACTTGGCATGGTTTGCAGTGTCTAGCAATCGGTTATTAGACCTCTGTGGATGTGGTTTATGGCATGAGTAAATACAGAGAGGACTGGTGTAGTAGGGTGTCTCTGCCCGTCTGGTCACAGGTGCGATGTCTTTTTAAATACAGAGAGGACTGGTGTAGTAGGGTGTCTCTGCCGTCTGGTCACCGGTGCGATGTCTTTTTAAATACAGAGAGGACTGGTGTAGTAGGGTGTCTCTGCCGTCTGGTCACCGGTGCGATGTCTTTTTAAATACAGAGAGGACTGGTGTAGTAGGGTGTCTCTGCCGTCTGGTCACTGGTGTCTTTTAAAATCCCTCTTGCCTTGTTGCTGTCCTTACATTAGTGGACTTCAGTTTCCTGTGGAGATGTGATTCAGGGGAGAAGACAAACAGAGAGATAAACAGAGAGATGAACAATGCCAGACCTTTTCTGGCCTTCAGTCTGTTGACGCCTCCCTGCCTGCCCATCTCCGCAGACAGCTGCTGTTACACGTTTATTGTTTTATTTGCCTTGATTTTCATTCATTGACCATGAGGGTCTGTTTATTCCTTCTGTTTGTTTCTTCTCTTTCAAGTCAAAGGATTTTTTTCTGTTTGAGGTTGTCAGAAGAATCCATTAAGAGGAACACTTCTAAACTAATACTTTATTTATAGAATACCCATTGCCTTTTTACCTAACAACGTTACCTCCAACTGAGAGGTGTAGGAAATGGATCTAAACTGCAAGCAAAACGTAACGAATACCTGCATCTGTTGGAAACCATGAGCACAGAACAGTGTCACTTTTATTTCTGTCTTCCAGTCACTCGCTGTCCTTCAGCACGCAAACTCCATACCTATAGCTAAGACAGGGAAACCAGCAGCAAATTGAAATTTATCTTTTCCTCAGGAAGCAGTATCTTTGTGCATGTTATCTTGAGCAGGCCTGCTTTCTGAATCGTGTATAAAGCTGGAGACAGCAGGAGGAGGCTGCTGGCAGCACCGGGGAAACACAAGAGACAGCAGGAGGAGGCTGCTGGCAGCATCGGGGAAACACAAGAGACA
>JABJVR010048549.1:11630-24190 GCA_025773905.1 Chitala chitala
GCAGGAGGAGGCTGCTGGCAGCACCGGGGAAACACAAGAGACAGCAGGAGGAGGCTGCTGGCAGCACCGGGGAAACACAAGAGACAGCAGGAGGAGGCTGCTGGCAGCACCGGGGAAACATACTGAGGCCATTATTTACACCTTTGTTATAATGATTTTGATTATTCTCTCGCTGACAGCTTTTCACCAACCTTGTGTTCAACAGGCCTCCATGCAGACGCTGTGTAAATGTACAGGGCGGAGGGTGCCTGCTAATGTCGCCGATACCATCTGCATCAATTACACATACACCATATGTTATAGAAGCCATTAATGTCCTGTGCATAACAAGCATGTGCCTTGTCTTGTGTGTGTGTGTGTGTGTGTGTGTGTGTGTGTGTGTGTGTGTGTGTGTGTGTGTGCTAATGACTTGGTGGTGCTCTCAGACAGCACTGTTCTGGTGCACCGGGTCAAAGCACAGAGGTGGGCTTCCAAGGTGGGCGCGATGACACGAGTGTTTTCTGTGTTCCAGCGTGTTCCAGGTGATGTGCCCTTTACTAAGTGATTGGACAAAGTAGAACTGTCTTATTAACAGCACCTCTTCTCACAGGACGTGCTGGAGACTTACTCATAAGGAAGACAGAGCGCTCACTGAAAGCAGAGCTCACTGAGTAACAACCAAAGCTGTAGAAGATAAACATTTCCGTGCGGTTCTAGGCCAGAGAATCTTGTCTGTTAAAAACAGGGAGCACCTTCTGGCAGTTCAGTCTGGCTACAGTGCAAGTACAAATATTGTGATTATGACAGTAACTCGAGTCTTAGCTGTAACACAGAGTCGTACTGGGGGCTGACCTGTACTCGGTCTGCAGTGTAAACAGTGCGGTGATTGGCAGCTTTGTTTTCATTTTACAGACGGGTGTAGGATCATGAGTACAGGAAAACGTGTTTGCTTTGTTATGATTATTATTGTGCTGGTTTAAAGGGAAGCTTAGAAACCCACTTTGGGACGGGCTGCCAGAGATGCTGACTGATTTACTGTCAACTATAAATGTCAGTCAGAGAGAATTGATCTGGATTGTAAATAGTGTCTGTGTGTGTGCAAACACGGTCATTTTATTGTAAAAAAATTAGTGTTTGTGTCATGGAAGTAGTGTTAAAGTAGACCTTCTAAATCCAACAGGAAAAAAAACAAGAGGTGTTGGAAAGGTTTGAAAATCCTCTTTACAAAGACCCAGCTATGCAATGTGACTGAGCTGTATATTACTGTGATGGAAGGGAGGAAGGCGACTTCAAGGATATTAACTTTCAAGAGTTTAGCGGTAAACGTAATGGATACCCTGTATTGGTGTGGGAGAAACTCCCTTTTTATGACTTTACTACCTGTATGACAATAAATAGCGCAAAGGTAACAGGAACGCATTAGAAATCAGGCAGATGGATGGTGGGCCTGTTGCTAGGCTGCGGGCCGTCACAAAAGTATTCGTTTTAAAAGGAATGGATTAGGGTGCTCGGTGTTCAGTGGAGGTTCACTTCCTCCCTGTGACTAACGCTGAGACTTTATGAAAGAACAGTGTACTGTCAGACTATCACTTTGTGTTGCCAACACATTTTAGTGTAAACAGGACAGACTGGAGCAGCCAAAATACGAGTCATGTGCTTTATCAGGCCCATGTCGGGCCCATGTCGGGCCCATGTTGTCTCCTAGCTTGTTCGAAGTGATGGGCAGGCTGACTTAGAGCCATTGTTTTACACATTCTTCCAGTATGCACATTGGTGAAGAGGGACCAGTGTTTCTCCACAGGATGCTAACCGTGTGTTTCTCACTCCTGGCCATTTGTCTCGTGAACACAGTGCCTTGGGCAGACATACATACTTGTCTATAGAAAAAAGGTGGACTGATCTCAGTCAAGGCAGAGATACTAGCTGTGTCTTGGGCCAAGGGTGTCACCCAGCTGCCGGGACGCCTGCCGGTGCTGGAGTGAGACGTGGAATGTGTTGACATGGTGCAGCTCGCTGTCCAAACGCAACACTCCCTTCGGGGCAGACAACGGAAAGGGACAGGAAATAGAGTCTAGGAAAGTTTGCTGTGGAAGACATTCTTACTCATTGTTCACCAGTTTTTTTTGGATATACAAGCGGCAGGGTGGGAAGCCAAGAGGAAAGGCTTTTATTTGTGAGCTAATTACAGAGACACAGAATAATTACACCTATAGATAAACAGACAAAGGCAGAGATATATAAAGCAATACATGTAGATGTGTGGCCAGATGAAGACAGACGGGATATTCGCTGGTACACGTGTGCGGCTGCCAGGGGGAGCCGCAATGGTGAACAGGAAAGTAGGAAGGATAACGAGCATGGAGATAAAGGTTGTAAGCGGATGTTAATTAAAAGATGTGAAATGAGTGGCAAGGTCTTACATTTGCTGTGAGCCTGTACTGTGGATCCTGGGGTCTGATAAGCTACCCTGTCTGGTAACCGCTCACATCCTCAGAGCACATCTGTGAATCCTCCCCCACTTTGGACATACTTTCACAACAAAGTGTGGAAGCTGCTGCCCAAGTGCCACTGTGTGTGTGTGTGCGTGCGCGTGCGCGCGTGTGTGTGTGTGTGTGTGTGCACGCGCACGTCTTCTACTGTGCTGGCTCAGACAAGAAAAATGGGACTTTAACAAAGACACCCAATCACTGGATGTTGGTGAAAAGCTGACCAAACCCTCTGAGAGATCGTACTGCCTCAGGGGCCACTGGTGGAGCTGGGGGAGGTGCTGCTGACTGGTTCATATTTGAAGATACAACCTCTGCATACCACCAAATAACTTGCATTGACGGCCTGTTTGAAAGAGCTGTCTCAAGGCCAGAAATCTCAACCATGCTGAAGAGTGTCACATTTTCTTCAAAGACCACCAAAGTCACACTTTGTTGTGTTCCCCAAAAGGCAAAGGGTGATATTGTCAAGTTTTTTATTTTTTGCAAGTAACGAACTGCAGTTTGGTAGAAAATGTAAATTCTTCTTACAGGAAGGAGAGTTCTGAAGTCATTAAATACCTTCAATATAATGTAGCAAAAAAAAAGAAAATGTTCTTGTAATGCCATTCCCTGGGGTGTGAACTGAGCACCATGCTTAGTCATTAATTTGAAAATTTTGGTCATCTGATCAAAGAGCTCATACTTTGGCCTTTGCTCCTCACATTGAGCTACAACAGGCGGAGCCAGTTGTGTTTTTGTTTTTGGATGGTGCTGCTGAAGAGGAAGATGTGATAGACACAGAGCACACACCCAAGCCATGAGAGAAGATGGCACGGTGCTTCAGTGACTCATCCCACAGAGAGCATGTAATCCAGGGTGGCGTACAGCAGCCGATAGCCAGAGAACATCCAGGACCAATGAATACGCAGAGGAGCACGTTTGCGTGTGTGTGTTCTTTCACACCAGTTAATGAGGTGCTTTGTGAGCTTGCTAAGGTGGTGATGGCTCTTTCCTGACTGGGCTTTTGTGTCAGCCTGTGCCTGTCTGATAGTAAGCTTCTCTCGACACTTTATGTTAATTACCCTGCACCATAATTAGCTCAGAGGCCTGACTGCAGAGTACAAGAAGGTGGGAGCTTTGGCCAGGTGTAATCGGAAAGCTGCTTCAAAGCTGTGCAGAGTTGGGTGAGAAAGTTCACAGTCAACAAAGAGACAGAGCACCCACCATCAAATTAGCAGCTTGTTGATTCTTGGTGAGCCACAGTTTTTTTAAAGTTGGCCGGCCTCACATTAAGGTGTCCGTTAAGTTGCCGGTTCTTTGCCTCGAGTATCAGTGGAGGCAGCTTCTATTTGGGGATTAAAAGACACTATGATTTCCTCTCCCAGTCACATAATTCAATCTGTCCAATATCAAACATTCCTGGTCCTATTTTTTCAGTCGTTTTTAACCTTATCATTTAGACCTTAGCCTCTGAGGGATGAGTGTAACTCCACCTTGTTAAAAGAGAAAAGGAGAAGAGAGATAACCAGGGAAAGGCAAGTGACGGATAACTCTCTGAGGGGGCCTTTGGGAGGAATTGTTTGCCATTCTCACAGCCTATATGTGAATGCTAGGCAAACAGATTGAGAGAAAAGGTTTGCGGTGCACGTTAGGGGGGAGGGGTTTACACTCTCCTGCAGAAAATCCTGGTTGCTCCACTGGGTCCCACAGCATATTTTAACATGCCCCCAACAAGTTTTTTCTGCACTTAATTAAAATCCAATAAGGTTCATGCTTGTTGTCCACTGTTCTCACCCACACCAGAAGCTCCACTTTCAGGATTAATCTTGCAAGAGGCTTAATGTCAGTAGGTCAAAACTGGACTTTGACAAAAATCGAGGAGAAAAGGGGGGTGGAATCTTTTTTTTGCTTTCAATTTTTTTCCCCTCCACTTCATTCTATTTTCCTCCTCTTCTTTTCTTCTTCAACATCTAATCCGTGTGGCTGATTGTTCTAAGCTGCTTTCAGACGACCCCTGGGAGGGGGGGGGGGGCGGGGAGTCTGTTTTAATTAAGATTTAAAAGAGAAGAGATTGAGTGGTCTAAGATGAAGACTGTCTACGGGACGGAGTGAAAGAAGGCAAATGAGTAAAGGTGGATTGGGACTTACTGCATGTGAGAAAAACACACCGCGGTAAGTCGGTGGGAAAGTGGTGGTAGGACGGATACAGTGGAAACACACGGCGTGTCTGCTAACCGCTGGGACTGAGGTAAATAGGATTTTTTTTTTTAATCGGCACGCAATCTATACAGATTGATCTCACTTCCTGTGATTCATACCATATCCTGTGAAGACAGTATTGGAGGACCAGCTCCCCGCCGTACCTAGCGATCAATAATCTCGCCAAATGGATTTAGGGCCTATACTTCATTCGCTTATCGGACCCAACGCTGTGTTGATGAAGCAAGTGCCTGGAAAAGGTTTATGGACTTGTAACAATGTCGACAGCAAAAGGCCTGGGTCTACTAGAAAGGCTGGTAACTAGACAGCTGTCCATGTCATTCTTTTTTACACACTTAATTAAAGACCTTATGGTTCTAGCACACAGTGAGACACACACACACACACACTCACACGGACACACAGCTGAAATGTGTGGGGTCAGCCTCCCCTGCTTCACATACCGATCAGTGAAGTGTTTAAGTTCACCAAGCCACAAGCCCAGTTCAAGCAGGCGAGGGGTGAAGAAACAGGCGGGGTCACAGGACCGGCCCTCGGCTGTGCTTCACGGTGGCTGTCGCCTTACACACACCATATGTTGGCAGTCTGGAGTCAATGGGCCGGCCCCCCGAAGGACAATGTGCCTATTCAGACCCACAGAAGTATGAGGAAATCCCTGATACTGTGGTGTCACTAACACAGAGCGCAGCACCAGTTTCAAATTCATTCAGGGATCAGACGCACAAATATGCACAATGCAACACGCTGAAGATGTTGAGTTGTGTGTTATCTGCTTCTCAATTTGCAGTGCTCTTCAGCCCAGGAGAATTTCACTCTCTCTGTTTGTTGCTTAAGGGTTTGTTACCAATCGCAGAAACAAAGCCCCAAGAAATATATATATATGGCTGAAAGTCCTTCGTTCAGGATCGAGCTGTTCATATGGGGGATTCCTCAGAGAAATACTGCATTTTAATGGGCTCCATAAAGCTCTCCAGCCAGAAAATAACTTTCTGAATTTTGCTATCCTACTATACAGTCCAGTAACATTTCAAAGTAAAAACCAACCGAAAAGCCTCAACTACCCCCCCCCTTCACACACATACACACACACACACACACACACCTACCCATCCAAAGGGGACTTATAGATCACACATATACTCTTTTACTGCAGTGATTAATACTGGGGAAAGGTGAGAGCAGAGCAGGACTGTAATATTATATCTCACTCAGTCAGAGCCCACGTTTCATACATCAGATGCGCTGTCCCATCAAACATGGTCATGCCGTATCAGTCACGCTGCCACAGTGTAAATGATTGATGGCTGTCCCACTTTATGTGGCAGGGATCGAGAGCTCCGGGGCTCTCGGGACTCAGAAGATCTGGGTTGCTGCCCCGTCACAGGAGTGACAGAGGGCTTCAGTCTGGGTGCACTGTCCTGGGTGCCCCGCCCTGGGTGCTCCGCTGCTCCCATCTCATGACCCACGCCTCCAGCACTGTAGATACTGAGTGGGGCTCTGGTGCCTTCATCACCGAAAACAAAGCAGGGCTGACTCATTACTTTCTGTGTTTTAGAAGTGAGCTGGAATTGAACGAGCACCAGTATGGGGGAGGGGTCTACTTTATTCACCAGACCCCCCAGTGAAACAAAGGGCAGGAGGTTTAAACAAACACCTTTGCAGTTTCTTCAGAATTCCTTTATTATTTCAAAGTCAGGCCTTCCTTCTGGTCTTATCTTTGCTTTTTCTTCCCATGTGTCCATTCTTATTCTTTATGCAAGCTTAATAATTAATTGATTAATTAGTTCTTTCATTAATCATTTATTCATTAATCACAGCCCGATTTTTCTTGACGAAGCAGTGCAATCCAAAAAAAGTCCTGACTTTACATTTCGCTCTAATTGCATTCTTTTGCTAATCAACAGCAAAGGGAGAGTTTCAGGAAATGAGTTTCCTCTGTTCGTCTCCTCGGCAGTATAAAGCAGAATGTATTGAGGTCACCAGGTAACATTTTTCCTCTTTTTTGTTATAGAAACCCTTAGTCATCAGTAACTTTAAAGAGCATTTCAAGTCATGAGCAATCTGATTAGAGAAATAAAAATTTTTTTAACAAGCTTTTTGCTCTGTATTTGTGTAGATGAAGCCAGACATTGATTAATAAACGGTGGTTTAAAGTCTGTTTGTAGGAGCGGACACACCTTTTCTGATTGTTGAGAAGTGTCCGTTGTTTCTCCTTGATCCATGTCTCTCCTGGATATGTGGGAGGCCATTACTTTCATTATCAGGATTTTGTTGTTGTGCATCTGGGTGTCACCAACAAGCCCTACTGTTGGTAAGAGGCTAAAACTGCTGTTTTTTGAAAGAAAGTTTGTCTTTATCGTTTTATTAACTCTTTTTCACTGGACTTCGTATGTTGTGGCCAGACATATATATTAAATTTTTTTCTGGTGTGTTTCAGTGCAGTTAAAGACAGCGTGACATAACCTCTATCTTTCAAAAGCAATTGAAATGCTTTTTAAACTGTCTTTCTTTCTTTTCACCAAAAATGGCTTCAAACTGGCATGTAAACCAAAGACCGACTGGTGTTTTTGTGTTTATATTGATATAAGTAGGTGCAAAACAGTAGAGCAGTGAAGGGCCGCTGAGCACTCATGAGATGCCTACATCTACAACATTTCTATCCTCATTAAAAATAATAAATATAAAGAAAAACGTATTAATTATGAAAGGCACTGTTTCCTATGAAGTACGGCCATGGGGGTGTCCACTGGGCTCAATTAGGAAGTGTAGGCCGCAAATCCCCAGACTAAATTAATTGACACCCGAGGGCTTTGGGCCCAGGAACCTGGTGGCACACTAAGCAGCAAATTCCTTTGTTTTTGTTTCCCTTTCCTCTGAGAGTAGGGTGCACTTTTAAACATTATCTCTTCAGTGTCTTTATGGATTTTAATCTATATTTAATTTATTTGTTGGCTTTTGTTTCTTTTGTGTTTTAGCTAGAGACTAGGAAGGGATATATTTACATCTGTGTAATGTATTTATTTTGTCACATCTACAAACACCGACCCGTCGGATATAGAACTCCACGCCTGTTTTATCCGGCATGTCAGCTGTTGTGCATACACTAAATCCTGGGTTTTGCAGACAGCACAAGTTAATGATTTAAAAGCACAGTAAATTATACTGAAAGCCCTGGCAAGCTCAAAAGAGTGTATGAGAGGGGAAGAGATAGAATGAGGGAGGGGCAGATGGTACCGAGGGGGGTGCAGAGCCAGTAAGCACTCATCTTGTACAGAAAATACCAGGGGGCTAGCAGGAGTGGAATGACAAGGTTGGCTCAATCAACATCTTGTCAAGCCAGTTGGCTGATATGCACAGACACCCCCCCCCCCCCCTTTATTGTGGGACAGCTTTTTTTACAGTAGCGGATTCCCATCCATCTGCTCGCTGGAGCTCTCTGACACCAAAGCCAGGGGAAAGCGGGGGTTCCGGAGCTCCAGTGCTCGTGAGATTTCTGACACCGTGCCATGATGGGGGGCTGTTTCGATGTGCCGGCTGGTCTGAGCAGGTTACTTGTGCGGGGATACGCAGTTTAACTCCACCGCCTCCCAGTCTCATTCGTGCCTCTCCATTACTTAATCCGCCGCAGGCCTGTCACGTTGGAGATAAAGCAGGGTGCTGATACGATCGGCCTCGTGACACCGAACTGCAGTGGAGACGCTCGGTTTGTTCAAAAGCGCGTTGACAACACGAAAGATAGCTCTCCATCCTATTCCATCACGCGTCGCTCCCGACAGCTCGCTCCTCTGTTCTGCTCTTCATACCCCTACCTCTTTCCTTCCTCCACTTTATGGTATATGTTCCCCGCACTCCTCCTCTGGCCTGGTTTGTGCGTGTCGACAAGCTGACACAAACCACTCCGATTTTCATGGGGAGGATAGTGAGCAGCGGGAAGCTGACGACAGTGTGACTGCCGCGGAGCCCGGAGAGGCACAACAGCCGTGGCAAAAGCAAATCAACAATTAGTAACACCTTACATAACTGTGAAAGGGGCTGTGAGGATCATGGCTGTCTGGCTACACACGAGTGGTGGGGAAGGGTGACTGCGTGTGTGTGTGCACGGGGGGGTCTGAAGTGAAGAAACTGGTGGGGTGGGGGTAAACAGGAGAACATTTGTTCAAAAGGTTGTAGGAGGCCATTTGGGCACCAGGGATTGGCTGTGCAGCCCTTCTTAATAAAAGCGGTCTCTATCCAAGCCGTTTTTCACAATGAAAGGAAGAGTAACAGAAAGCCTGGCGGATTAATGCAAACAAAGCCATCTCTTTAAAAGCTGTTATGCAGCAATTTAGACACAAAAAAACACTGGGGGGTGGAGGAGGAATATAAAAAAAAGCACTTGAGATCTGAAGGAGAGGCTGGGAACAGTAAGGCTAGATAAAGTAGTAATGTCCAGAACACAAACTCTCTTTCTGATTTCCAAGCAAAGCACAGGTGGGCTTGTCCTTAGTGTGTAAACTGCATGCTGACTGAGTGTTCAGACAGCACAGGGAAGTCGATTGCCAATCCCCATTTCTGGTGTAGGAGAGCTGACTGCCATTCCCCGTTCCCAGTGTAGGACAGTGGACCGCCGTTCCCCTTTTCCAGTGTAGGACAGTGGACTGCCAATCCCAATCCCCCAGCCCACAGAGATCCCTGAGGACTTGTTGTAATGTGATTATCTGGTACTCTGTGCCGACCTCTGCAACAAACGACAGAGGCCAGTGGTAAACAGGTGCTCCCATTTGCACACCCCCACAATAAGGGCAAAACAAAAGAGCTGATGGAAAACAAAAGGACAGTAATTCCTCACGGTAAAATACAGCTGCTGTTAGGAACCTGATTTAGCGGCCTTATCTGAACCTGGCACAATAGATGGCACTGGAATCACACGCCTGTTTCTTTTCAGCTCCCTGGTCTTGGCAGCTCCCTGCTTTGCATGTGTTTAACAGCCTCGATGGACACATAGGGACAATCCGAGCCAAGTGCCAAGTTTGTTTCTGAAGTGCCGACCCTGTAAGAGAAATGTCACCAGATACTGGTTTCTATTTTTTAACACTTTGAATTATTACTGCACAGGGTAAATTGCCCAGTCAACTTAAGAGCACTCATGCACAGGGACCTCACAGGACTCAGCCTTGCATTCCAGAATTGCCCTAGAGAGAGCACACGAAATAGGACCACTCTGATGCTCTTAAAATAGGGACTGTCCCAGGCTTGAAGAAGCAGAAAAAAAAAAACTCTTAAGTAGATGTGTGAGCAGAGGGCATGACGGGGACCCTGCGGGCTCCCAGAGCTGACATGATGGGACACGGGCATGGGCACCGGTGGGAGGCCAGGCCCAGCAGAGGGCATGACGAGGACCCTACGGGCTCCCAGAGCTGACATGATGGGACACGGGCATGGGCACCGGTGGGAGGCCAGGCCCAGCAGAGGGCATGACGGGGACCCTACGGGCTCCCAGAGCTGACATGATGGGACATGGGCATGGGCACCGGTGGGAGGCCAGGCGCAGCAGAGGGTAGCACGCTCAGGTCAGGAGCAAAGCACACTGTACAAATGCTGTGAGACATCTTCCTCCTCACAATGTGTAGGTGTGTGAGCCGTGCAGCAGGTGAGAGTTCAACAGAGTGGGTGACACACTCAGTCCTCCTCATCCTTCTGCTGCCGTGTCTTTCTTTCATGTTCTCTTTAGTTCCCTGTGCAGATGTCCTGGACTGCATCATTGGAATCATTTGTCCACGCATGTCCCAACACGGCCAACACAGGCCTATCAGCACAGATCACAAAAAGAGCTGGCAGGCGAAGCTTCTTGGCGTATCATGTGCTGAGCCCAACTAGAAAAGTCACTGTGTCACAGGAAGCAGTGAGCTTTGCCCTTCAATACCTCATAACTTCCGTGCCCTATTTAGTGCCCCCACTTCTTGCCTTCCAAACCCCCACCACGCTTTCCACCAAGCGCCGTGAAATGATATTCCATTTAAAAAAATCCGGATTAAACCATGTCGGGCCAAGTGTGTTTTGACCTTGTTACTAAGGGAGCAAAAACACTGAGCAGTGCTTTTGAAGCACCAGTCCGAGTCAACCATAGATGCTTATGGGCTGGAATATCAGAAGGGACTGGGTGTCCTCCTCTCATCACGAAGGGCAAAAGATGGACAAGTCCTTATACAGAAATATCAAGACTGGGGCTACATACTCCCTCTTCTTTAGGCCTTGCACTAACTGCCTGAATTAAATTTTTTTTTCTCCATTAGAAATGTATTCATGTAATTAAGCGGCTAATACACCGTCAAAGAATTGGCTAATTCAGCAAGGAGGAATTAAAAGAATTTTAAATGACTCATTAGCTAGCTGAGATGTTTTTTTGTTGGGAATTTTCAATAAGAATTGTAGTTGCATTAGTACTTGTGATGTGAACTTGTTTTTCACTCCACAGCACATGGACGTGCGCGAGTGTGCGTTCGTGGGTGTGTGATGCATGTTCGTAGCTGTGTGTGCATGCGTGTATGCAGGCAGGAATCATTGGTATGCATGATGGTGCACTATAATTGGTGTACAATTCCTTTGTATGCAATTCCCTTGCATGGGTAGCAATGCTGTGAGTTATTACCTGCTGTAAACATTTAGATACTGGGGCAGGATACTAAATTGTAAAGAATGTGTGTACTGTACTTAATATAAAACAAAAATCCCAAAGCACTGCACAATTAAAAGGCCCGAGAAAACCTTCAACAGGTCATAAAAATGGAACCTTAGGGATAGCAAAGCCGGCATATTACAGCAAAGTGTGAGACATGGGTCTGCTCAGTGCCTAACAGCCCAAGAATGCTTCGGTTCTCTCTGCTGGAAACACATTCAACTTTATTCTCTTTTGATCCATGACACATGAAACATACACCCTGCGCTGGTGCATGAAAAGATTTTAAACAGGCAGGAGTAAAGGAGGAGCTCCTCAATTTAAGCATGAAATGATGAAACAATCCTTGGAGGACGCAGAAGAACAGGAAGCACTGAAATATGTATTGGAGAGAAATGGGGTTTTAATAGAGCCAGGAGCAAAACAGGCAGGAACACGGGAGCTGTGGCCGTTTGACGGGTAGACTAAACCACAGAAGAAAGGAGGAGATAAGGGGCGAAGTGGGTGGAGGTTTGGGTGAAGGAAGGTTGAACATTGTACAGCAGATGAAGTGGATAATTGAGTGGGGAACAAACACCACAGACCAAGCTTGGAAGCCCCATTTCAATGCAGCACCTTTGAAAGAGAAACAAAAAACAATTGAGAGTGAGGGGTGTGTGGGTGAGAGAGACAGAGAGAGAGAGAGAGAGAGAGAGAGAAAATCCTACTTCCCCTCTAGGGAAAAGGCTGCTATTGAAAACCTATTAAAGTGGCATTTAGCTGGATTGATTGGAAATGAAGAGGCTATTAAAGAAGAGGACAACAGGACAATGGTGCATCTCTGGCTGCCGTATGCTGCCCTTCTTTCACCAGCTTTCTTTCAGGCGTGGCCCCCTGCTCTGTCTGTTTAAGCATTTCTTGCCCAGAAAATAATTTGGTTGGGGGGTTAGCCATGGCTGAATAGTGCTCCCTTTATATTTGCCTGGCCTCCGTTCTCCAATTTAACCACAAAAGAAAAAGAGAGGGAAAAAATGAGGGAGGGTTTGCTTCTTTCAGAGGAGTTACCACCCCCTGTAGCCTACAGTGTTCTCCCTTTCGCGCTGCCCCCCTCCCTGTCTGGCCAGACGAATGCGTTTCCTCCAGCAGACGGTGCCCACATTGCACTGTTACAGCACTGGACCGCATATACAGTGGAACAGCGCGTACACGCAGCCAAGCCATATACAGTGGAACAGCGCGTACACGCAGCCAAGCCATAT